>JAVJIX010000036.1:325000-435000 GCA_036785185.1 Paratrypauchen microcephalus
ATCTCTCTGTATTTCCTATACAACGCGATACCATTTGGACACTCTCCATCCACGCTCGCTCCTCCGGTTACAAACGGACTCCGCGATTCTGATTCGTTCAAAGATGGTGACGTCAGTGCACCCGCCTTTGCCCGCAAAGTCACTCTTAGGCAGCGGAAGTTCCGCCTCAGTTTTGAATCAAGATGGCGCAATCTCTGATTGGTTCACTTAGCCGTCTGTCTACGCGCAACCGCAGCGCATTCTGGACCAAGCGTTACCAGACTCACTCGCTGGTACAGCGATGAGTCATGGATTCTTCCAGGCAACAAATGTCAATGAATTTAACCTAAAATTATTCATATCATCATAGAACTTATATGAGCTGGGCCTAACATCACTCTCACTTAACGTCATTGACACTTTATATTTTATGTGACATCTCTATCAAAGAATACAGTTACAGGTAAACCTTTACTTTTAAACAAAATGTAGCCAAATAACAGGCACACTCCATGATTCAACACATTTGCTTCAGAGATGCTGTGCAAGCCTCTTTAATGAAATCCTACTGATCAATTTCCATCAATAGGCATATAAGATAAGATAAGATAAGATAAGCCTTTATTGATCTCACACAGGAGAAATTTACTCGCCACAGTAGCTCCAGGACATTAGGACAGGAGGGAAAAAAAGTGCATGCAGCAGGGAGGGGATAAAGTAAGTAAGTATATACCAGTACCTTTCAGTACCAGTACCTTTCAGTACCAGTACCTTTCAGTACCAGTACCTTTCAGTCTCCAGCCTTGGTGGGTCTGCTCTGGTGTTATCCTCCTGCCATTGAGCGTACATTTCGCAGGTTGTGTTGCGAACAACCGGTTTATTCGTCTGGCCTCTTTATCTCGAGTGTTCCTCTTTAGGTGCCTGGCTAAGGCTTGGAGCCTTTGCTTGGCAGTTCCGAGTGCTTCAGGTGTGGGAATCTGGCTGTACCTCTTGGGTACTTGCTTTTTCATTGCACCTTTCTGGGCCTCTGACAATTGGTTCACTTCTCTGCGCATCTGCTTGATTTGATCCTCTAACTGTCTTTTCCATGGTGGGTATTGTCTCTCATGGCTCTGGTGTCTCTTATAGCCCAGCACCTCTAGGATCACTGCTGCTGAAGTGTATATCAGCTCATTGGTCTCAGTGATGGTTGTGGTAGGGATCGCTCTCAGTGCTGCATTCACATGTTCTAGGAGACTTTCAGATGGTACTTCACTTAGCCTCTGTAACTGGCGTCGGGGTTGCCTTGTGTTCATTCGGGCCATGATCTTATCTTTCAGGTCAGACGCTGCCTCGCTCAGCGTGATACTTATTGGGGCTTCGTACCCAATCTCTGGTTGGGGAGTTGGTGTTAACTCCCCTCTGACCTGGCGTCCTGGCTCCCCCTTGCCGTAGCATTTGTGTTGTACCTCGTCAATCTCTAGTTGTGATAGCAGTTGCCGTTTGTGGATGTTGGAACACTGAGCTACTAGTTGTTTGGCCGTTAGCTTGGACTGTGGGTATCGTATTAAGCATTCCTCCTGTTCATGTAACCTCTGCCCAGGGTTACTGGAGTAGGAGCGTTCCAACAGAGCCATTTTTCATCAAGGTGCTCTGGTTCCCCAGCACCTGACGCAGACCTTGTTTCTACTACTATATATCCCAGACCCGGGCATTTCAAGGCCCGGGGGCCAAATAAGGCCCGCGAGTCGACTCGGACTCTTGCTTTGAATTAAGAAAATAAAATCTATTTTCAGAATTGTACATAATGCATTTGTCCTGATGATCATCTGTGGGACTTCACTTGTTAAAGCTCAACAGAGGCGACATTTCTCTCACTGATCAAGAAAAAAACACTAAACATGAGAACTCTTTTTTCTACACAGTTTGGCAGTTGGTCTTGTATATTATTTGTCAAACAAAAACATTGTGGCGTCTTAATACAAAGTTAAAGTTAAACTCAGAAAACATTGTGGGGTTAATGTGACTGAAAAAGAGTTCCAAATGTTTCACGTTTACCATCGTTCTGAATTATTTTACTGAATAAATTCAGTTTTTGTAAAACCTTCACTCTCTCATGACTTAATAATAACACAGAACTTACAGCTTCTGTGAACGACGACATTTACTGATTTCAACGTAGAAATAAAATTAATAACCAGAGTCGACTTCAAACTGTTGATCTCCACAAAATAATTATATAGGCCAAACGTGCAATATATTTCCCCATACTCTCCTAGCTACTGTTTTATTATTATTATTATTATTACTTATCTTATTGTTACTTCTTTTATTCTTGCTGCATGCACTTTTCTTTATTGTTCAAACTGTCTCTGCCTGGAGCTACTGTGGCAAGTAAATTTCTCCTATGTGAGATCAATAGTCTGATCTTAGTCACACTATATACATGTCCTCACCAGTGTGTTCACCTCGGGCAGATGGGTGGTGTCCTCCTCCATCACTAATCTATTATTTAAAATGCACTGACGGATGTTACCACCGGAGTCCACCGGCTCTCACTTTTGCCCTCAGGAGTCTTCTTCTGACCATACAGAGCTGGATAAAGATGCCCTCCTCCAGCTGGGTGCAGTCTGCCCACTGGGCTGGACCGTGTGACCAGCAGAACTCCGGACAAATGAACACACAACAAAACATCACAATTACAGTCACACTAATTATACACTAAACAAAGGAACAGACCGTTTGGTAGAGTCCAGGTGCCCCCCATACCCCAGGGCATTCTCCATACCCCAGGGCATTCTCCATACCCCAGGGCATTCTCCATACCCCAGGGCATTCTCTAACACCCCCCATACCCCAGGGCATTCTCCATACCCCAGGGCATTCTCCATACCCCAGGGCATTCTCCATACCCCAGGGCATTCTCTAACACCCCCCATACCCCAGGGCATTCTCCATACCCCAGGGCATTCTCTAACACCCCCCATACCCCAGGGCATTCTCCATACCCCAGGGCATTCTCCATACCCCAGGGCATTCTCCATACCCCAGGGCATTCTCTAACACCCCCCATACCCCAGGGCATTCTCCATACCCCAGGGCATTCTCCATACCCCAGGGCATTCTCCATACCCCAGGGCATTCTCTAACACCCCCCATACCCCAGGGCATTCTCCATACCCCAGGGCATTCTCCATACCCCAGGGCATTCTCCATACCCCAGGGCATTCTCTAACACCCACGTGAAGGTGTGGCCCTTGAAGTTGTCAAACTGCAGTGTATGTGAGCACACAGGGGGTGGAGGTCCTGAGCCACTGCCGCCCGCCTCACCCACTTCAACACCTCCTCTGGGGACAACACGGGTGTCCACGTCTGACCCGCGCTTCTGACCCGCGCTTCTGACCCGCGCTTCTGACCCACGCTTCTGACCCGCGCTTCTGACCCGCGCTTCTGACCCGCGCTTCTGACCCACGCTTCTGACCCGCGCGTCTGACCCACGCTTCTGACCCGCGCTTCTGACCCGCGCTTCTGACCCGCGCGTCTGACCCACGCTTCTGACCCGCGCGTCTGACCCGCGCTTCTGACCCGCGCTTCTGACCCGCGCTTCTGACCCACGCTTCTGACCCGCGCTTCTGACCCGCGCGTCTGACCCACGCTTCTGACCCGCGCGTCTGACCCACGCTTCTGACCCACGCTTCTGACCCGCGCTTCTGACCCGCACGTGTGACCCATGCGTCTGACCCACGCTTCTGACCCGCGCTTCTGACCCGCGCTTCTGACCCACGCTTCTGACCCACGCGTCTGACCCGCACATATGACCCATGCTTCTGACCCACGCGTCTGACCCACGCGTCTGACCCACGCGTCTGACCCACGCTTCTGACCCACGCGTCTGACCCACGAGTCTGACCCGCGCTTCTGACCCGCACGTGTGACCCGCGCGTCTGACCCACGCGTCTGACCCGCGCTTCTGACCCACGCGTCTGACCCGCGCTTCTGACCCACGCTTCTGACCCGCGCGTCTGACCCACGCTTCTGACCCGCGCTTCTGACCCGCGCTTCTGACCCACGCTTCTGACCCGCGCGTCTGACCCACGCTTCTGACCCGCGCTTCTGACCCGCGCTTCTGACCCGCGCGTCTGACCCACGCTTCTGACCCGCGCGTCTGACCCGCGCTTCTGACCCGCGCTTCTGACCCGCGCTTCTGACCCACGCTTCTGACCCGCGCTTCTGACCCGCGCGTCTGACCCACGCTTCTGACCCGCGCGTCTGACCCACGCTTCTGACCCACGCTTCTGACCCGCGCTTCTGACCCGCACGTGTGACCCATGCGTCTGACCCACGCTTCTGACCCGCGCTTCTGACCCGCGCTTCTGACCCACGCTTCTGACCCACGCGTCTGACCCGCACATATGACCCATGCTTCTGACCCACGCGTCTGACCCACGCGTCTGACCCACGCGTCTGACCCACGCTTCTGACCCACGCGTCTGACCCACGAGTCTGACCCGCGCTTCTGACCCGCACGTGTGACCCGCGCGTCTGACCCACGCGTCTGACCCGCGCTTCTGACCCACGCGTCTGACCCGCGCTTCTGACCCGCGCTTCTGACCCGCACGTGTGACCCACGCTTCTGACCCGCGCTTCTGACCCGCGCTTCTGACCCACGCGTCTGACCCGCGCTTCTGACCCGCGCTTCTGACCCGCGCTTCTGACCCGCACGTGTGACCCACGCTTCTGACCCACGCTTCTGACCCGCGCTTCTGACCCGCACTTGTGACCCAAGCGTCTGACTCACGCTTCTGACCCGCGCTTCTGACCCACACTTCTGACCCGCGCTTCTGACCCGCACGTGTGACCCATGCTTCTGACCCACGCGTCTGACCCACGCTTCTGACCCACGCTTCTGACCCGCACGTGTGACCCATGCTTCTGATCCACGCGTCTGACCCACGCTTCTGACCCACGCGCTTCTGACCCACGCTTCTGACCCACGCTTCTGACCCGCACATGTGACCCATGCTTCTGACCCACGCTTCTGACCCACACTTCTGACCCGCGCTTCTGACCCGCACGTGTGACCCATGCTTCTGACCCACGCGTCTGACCCACGCTTCTGACCCACGCTTCTGACCCGCACATGTGACCCATGCTTCTGACCCACGCGTCTGACCCACGCGTCTGACCCACGCTTCTGACCCACGCTTCTGACCCACGCTTCTGACCCGCACATGTGACCCATGCTTCTGACCCACGCGTCTGACCCACGCGTCTGACCCGCGCTTCTGACCCACGCTTCTGACCCGCACATGTGACCCTCGCGTCTGACCCGCGCGTCTGACCCGCGCGTCTGACCCGCGCGTCTGACCCGCACGTGTGACCCATGCTTCTGACCCACGCTTCTGACCCACGCTTCTGACCCGCGCTTCTGACCCACGCTTCTGACCCACGCTTCTGACCCACGCTTCTGACCCGCGCGTGTGACCCATGCTTCTGACCCACGCTTCTGACCCACGCTTCTGACCCACGCTTCTGACCCGCACGTGTGACCCATGCTTCTGACCCACGCGTCTGACCCGCACGTGTGACCCATGCTTCTGACCCACGCTTCTGACCCGCACGTGTGACCCATGCTTCTGACCCACGCGTCTGACCCACGCTTCTGACCCACGCTTCTGACCCGCACGTGTGACCCATGCTTCTGACCCACGCGTCTGACCCACGCTTCTGACCCGCACATGTGACCCATGCAGACCCATGTCTTCTGTAGTTTCCGTGTTCCCGATGCGAGCGCGAGCGATTCTTGGTAATTCTTGGTAGCAACTCGGACATTGGTCAAATCGTGGTAGCGCGAGCTCGACTCTGATGCACTGAAATAATCGGCCCGAATCTTCGACATGATGGCGTTTTCGACAGTCACTTGTTCTGGACTTCTTACGTTCCCCGTGCACGCGTCTAGTCCAGGACAGGATAGGCGCGGCTAAAGTTAGCGCCGCTGAGGCGCAGCTGAAATGTGTTAGTGGAACGACTTCAGGCTTTACGCTAAGTTGCCGCTTCTTCAGGCGAGGACCAGTTAGGCGCCGCTATGTTTAGCGACGTTCGTGGAATACCCCCCAGGTCACGGTCGGGCTCCGTCGTCCTTCGGTTTGTTTTGAGTTTGTCGCCTCAGAATCGACGGTGTGTCAGACGCACGTATAACGACAGATTAACCGACTTTTTTCATTTTATTAGTTTTTTAGTCACTTCCCCAAAAAATCCTGAAGCTCAGAGAGAAAAACTTGTTTATTTGTGTTTGTGTGTTTCTTTTATTGGAACCGGAGCGACTGTGGTGACGTTTGTAACAGCGTCTCTGCCCGTTTGCCTGGTTCTGGTCTTTGTGCCTCTTCACGGGAAAACCACTGAACATGTTGAATAAACGACGTTCTCCTGATGTTCCTGAGCGTTCTCCTGATGTTCCTGAGCGTTCTCCTGATGTTCCTGAGCGTTCTCCTGATGTTCCTGAACGTTCTCCTGATGTTCCTGAACGTTCTCCTGATGTTCCTGAACGTTCTCCTGATGTTCCTGAGCGTTCTCCTGATGTTCCAGAGCGTTCTCCTGATGTTCCGGAGCGTTCTCCTGATGTTCCGGAACGTTCTCCTGATGTTCCTGAACGTTCTCCTGATGTTCCGGAACGTTCTCCTGATGTTCCGGAACGTTCTCCTGATGTTCCTGAGCGTTCTCCTGATGTTCCTGAGCGTTCTCCTGATGTTCCGGAACGTTCTCCTGATGTTCCGGAACGTTCTCCTGATGTTCCGGAACGTTCTCCTGATGTTCCTGAGCGTTCTCCTGATGTTCCTGAGCGTTCTCCTGATGTTCCGGAACGTTCTCCTGATGTTCCGGAACGTTCTCCTGATGTTCCAGAGCGTTCGCCTGATGTTCCGGAGCGTTCTCCTGATGTTCCTGAACGTTCTCCTGATGTTCCTGAGCGTTCTCCTGATGTTCCGGAACGTTCTCCTGATGTTCCGGAACGTTCTCCTGATGTTCCTGAGCGTTCTTCTGATGTTCCGGAACGTTCTCCTGATGTTCCTGAGCGTTCTCCTGATGTTCCAGAGCGTTCTCCTGATGTTCCTGAGCGTTCTCCTGATGTTCCGGAATGTTCTCCTGATGTTCCTGAGCGTTCTCCTGATGTTCCTGAGCGTTCTCCTGATGTTCCAGAGCGTTCTCCTGATGTTCCGGAACGTTCTCCTGATGTTCCAGAGCATTCTCCTGATGTTCCGGAACGTTCTCCTGATGTTCCTGAGCGTTCTCCTGATGTTCCTGAGCGTTCTCCTGATGTTCCTGAGCATTCTCCTGATGTTCCGGAACGTTCTCCTGATGTTCCAGAGCGTTCTCCTGATGTTCCGGAACGTCCTCCTGATGTTCCAGAGCGTTCTCCTGATGTTCCTGAGCGTTCTCCTGATGTTCCTGAGCGTTCTCCTGAATATCCTGAGCGTTCTCCTGATGTTCCTGAGCATTCTCCTGATGTTCCTGAGCGTTCATGATCTGAACTTCATTTAAACATGGAGGATTCTTCTGGAGTGTTTTACAGAATCAATCAAATCGATCGGAGCCCCAGACTCAGACTTTTCTGATTGATCTCCACAGAAGTTCTACATTTCGGTCTAAATGTTCTGGGAGTTTTGGAGACGAGGTTCTTCTGAGGGACACGAGACAAACGAGCGTCTGTTTGGATCGTCTCAGAAGATGTTCAGGCTCCAAGTCCCGGTTCTTCTGGTTTCAGACTCCTGTCCTCGCGCTCTGATTGGTCCAAACTCCTGTCCTCGCGCTCTGATTGGTCCAAACTCCTGTCCTCGCGCTCTGATTGGTCCAAACTCCTGTCCTCGCGCTCTGATTGGTCCAAACTCCTGTCCTCGCGCTCTGATTGGTCCAAACTCCTGTCCTCGCGCTCTGATTGGTCCAAACTCCTGTCCTCGCGCTCTGATTGGTCCAAACTCCTGTCCTCGCGCTCTGATTGGTCCAAACTCTTCTCCGCTGGACTGTGACATAAACTCGATCTTCTCGGCGTCGGTCTCATTAAAGCTGCGATCGGTGGACGTGTCGTAAATCACAGAGACACAAATTTATTGATCGAGTTTAAACCGCGCCCTGAAACTGACCTTTGACCTTTTAAACACAAGCAGAACTAAACCAGGACTAAACCAAGTCTAAACCAGGACTAAACCAGGTCTAAAACCAGGACTAAACCAGGACTAAACCAGGACTAAACCAGGTCTAAAACCAGGACTAAACCAGGACTAAAACCAGGACTAAACCAGGTCTAAACCAGGACTAAACCAGGTCTAAACCAGGACTAAACCAGGTCTAAAACCAGGACTAAACCACGTCTAAAACCAGGACTAAACCACGTCTAAAACCAGGACTAAAATCAGGACTAAATCAGGACTAAAACCAGGACTAAACCAGGTCTAAACCAGGACTAAACCATGTCTAAACCAGGACTAAACCAAGTCTAAAACCAGGGCTAAACCAGGTCTAAACCAGGACTAAACCAGGTCTAAACCAGGACTAAACCAGGTCTAAAACCAGGGCTAAACCAGGTCTAAACCAGGACTAAACCAGGTCTAAAACCAGGACTAAACCACGTCTAAAACCAGGACTAAACCACGTCTAAAACCAGGACTAAAATCAGGACTAAACCAGGACTAAAATCAGGACTAAACCAGGACTAAAACCAGGACTAAAATCAGGACTAAAACCAGGACTAAACCAGGACTAAAACCAGGAGTAAACCAGGACTAAAACCAGGACTAAAACCAGGACTAAACCAGGACTAAAACCAGGACTAAACCAGGACTAAAACCAGGACTAAACCAGGACTAAAACCAGGACTAAACCAGGACTAAACCAGGACTAAAACCAGGACTAAACCAGGACTAAAACCAGGACTAAAACCAGGACTAAACCAGGACTAAAACCAGGAGTAAACCAGGACTAAAACCAGGACTAAACCAGGACTAAAACCAGGACTAAACCAGGACTAAAACCAGGACTAAAACCAGGACTAAACCAGGACTAAACCAGGACTAAAACCAGGACTAAAACCAGGACTAAACCATACCTGGACCTAGAATTCTCTCCAGGATTCCAGGAAGAGGAGATGAGGAAAGGAGGAGAGGAGATGACGAGATGAGGAGAGGAGACGAGAAGGAGTCGAGGAGAGGAGACGAGAAGGAGACGAGGAGAGGAGACGAGAAGGAGTCGAGGAGAGGAGACGAGAAGGAGACGAGGAGAGGAGACGAGAAGGAGTCGAGGAGAGGAGACGAGAAGGAGACGAGGAGAGGAGACGAGAAGGAGACGAGGAGAGAAGGAGCAGAAAGATTCAGATTTTTTTTTTTCATTTTTATTTCATTCCAAAGTTGCATCTTTGTTTTCGCGTCACATTCACATTCTGAAGTTGGTTTCCAGTGAACTCGAGGTAGTCATGACGACAGGTCCAAAACATAAACTCCAAAAGAAATAAATAAAAGTTTTTTTTTTAAAGTCTAAAATATCAGAACCTTCAAACCAAAACAGTCACGAAAATCTGAACTTTTAAAAAAATAAAACAAAACTGAACAAAACCGGCTCCAGACTCACTCCTGGAGCTCCTGGCCTCAGTGAGCTTCATTTGACTGGAGCAATTCTTCACAGTTTTTACCGATTTAATTTTATTTGGTCAAACTGAACTTAAAGCTGCAATCTGGAACTTTCAGGTGGACGATTTGAGATGTTTCACAGTGAAGTTGAGAGCTGCTCGTTCTTCCAAACATTTCACACTTTTAACTGGAAAAAAACAACATATGCAGGTTTAATGCCGTACTGCGGAACTTTCCAGGCAAAACTAAAACATCTCTGTCAGTCCAGCAGGAAAGTTACAGAATGCAGTTTTAATGACTTAAAAACCCTCAGCCTCCCCCTGCCCCGCCTCCACCGACCCAGGACCCGCCCACAGACCCCGGGACCCGCCCACAGATCCCGGGACCCGCCCACAGATCCCGGGACCCGCCTCCACTGACCCCGGGACCCGCCCACAGACCCCGGGACCCGCCTCCACCGACCCCCGCCTCCACCGACCCCCCGGGACCCGCCCACAGACCCCGGGACCCGCCTCCACAGACCCCAGGACCCGCCTCCACCGACCCCCGGGACCCGCCCACAGACCCCGGGACCCGCCTCCACAGACCCCAGGACCCGCCTCCACCGACCCCCGGGACCCGCCCACAGACCCCGGGACCCGCCTCCACAGACCCCGGGACCCGCCCACAGACCCCGGGACCCGCCCACAGACCCCAGGACCCGCCTCCACCGACCCCGGGACCCGCCTCCACCGACCCCCCCAGGACCCGCCCACAGACCCCGGGACCCGCCTCCACAGACCCCGGGACCCGCCCACAGACCCCGGGACCCGCCCACAGACCCCGGGTTTACGATTAACTGATAAGCGGCGTTTTTCACCTGAATTTGAGTGTTTCAATAGGGTCTTTAAGAATATAAGCTATAGGAACATAACACTGAGTCATAAATATATCATAGTATTATTATATTGTATATTCCTCAATTATTCCTTAGTAAAAAGCAGACAAATGTATTGATGCTGAATAACAGAATACAGTAATCCCTCGCTCTATCGCGGTTCACAGATTTATTTTATTTATTTATTTTTAATAGTGTAACTTTTTTTATAGTGTAACATTGTGTTCTGCATCCTGATTGGCTAAGAGACTAGACCTGGACTAAACCAGGTCTAGACCTGGACTAAACCAGGTCTAGACCTGGACTAAACCAGGTCTAGACCTGGACTAAACCACCACGTGCCGCTGCTGGTTTCGTGCGTCTGGTTTGTGGCTCGGGCTGAGACTACGCACGGGCGCCGCGGTTCGATCTCGTGCTCAGCAGCAGTTGAGTGAGCGCGGTGCGCGGTTGCCTTGTTTCGTGACCACGCGGGTGCGCGGGTGCGCGTGTCCGCGATTAGCGATTTATTACAATTAATGCATTTTGTTCGACCAACGTCTTGATCGACAATTAATCGTAAGTCGATTAATTGTTGACATCCCTACCCGGGACCCGCCCACCGACCCCAGGACCCGCCCACCGACCCCAGGACCCGCCTCCACCGACCCCAGGACCCGCCCACCGACCCCAGGACCCGCCTCCACCGACCCCAGGACCCGCCCACCGACCCCAGGACCCGCCCACCGACCCCAGGACCCGCCCACAGACAATTAAGACCAATTAAACCAATTAAGATCAATTAAGAAACTAATGATGAAGAGCAGACGGGCAGTTTGACCAGAGGCAAAAGGAAAATCTGATTATCTGAACTAAAGAGGGGGTATTTACCTCTGGGGTATTACAGAGGGGGTATTTACCTCTGTGGGGTATTTACCTCTGGGGTATTACAGAGGGGGTATTTACCTCTGTGGGGTATTTACCTCTGTGGTATTACAGAGGGGGTATTTACCTCTGTGGGGTATTTATCTCTGGGGTATTACAGAGGGGGTATTTATAGAGGTTTCAGAATAATGGCACACACAAGTGTCTTGCCCGACGACACAACAACACTCTGGAGCTGTCTGTGCTGGAGCTCTTCAGTTGATTGGGTTCATCGTCCTCCACACACTGCTGGACCTTCTGGACCTTCTGGGCACCGTCCCGTGGGTCAGACTCGGGTCAGACTCGGGTCAGACTCGGGTCAGACTCGGGGCAGACTCGGGGCAGACTCGGGGCAGACTCGGGGCAGACTCGGGGCAGGCTCGGGGCAGACTCGGGGCAGGCTCGGGGCAGACTCGGGTCAGACTCGGGGCAGACTCGGGGCAGACTCGGGGCAGACTCGGGGCAGACTCGGGGCAGACTCGGGGTAGACTCGGGGCAGACTCGGGGCAGACTCGGGGCAGACTCGGGGTAGACTCGGGTCAGACTCGGGGCAGACTCGGGGCAGACTCGGGTCAGGCTCGGGTCAGGCTCGGGTCAGACTCGGGTCAGACTCGGGGCAGACTCGGGGCAGACTCGGGGCAGACTCGGGGCAGGCTCGGGGTAGGCTCGGGTCAGGCTCGGGTCAGGCTCGGGTCAGGCTCGGGTCAGACTCGGGTCAGACTCGGGGCAGACTCGGGTCAGACTCGGGGTAGACTCGGGGCAGACTCGGGGCAGACTCGGGGCAGACTCGGGGCAGACTCGGGGCAGACTCGGGTCAGACTCGGGGTAGACTCGGGTCAGGCTCGGGTCAGGCTCGGGGCAGGCTCGGGGCAGACTCGGGGCAGACTCGGGGCAGACTCGGGTCAGGCTCGGGTCAGACTCGGGGCAGACTCGGGGCAGACTCGGGGCAGACTCGGGGCAGACTCGGGGCAGACTCGGGTCAGACTCGGGCCTGCTGTCGTGTTTCGGTGGTAGTTCTCCACACACTGCTGGACCTTCTGGGTGAAGTAGTGCGGGTCAGAGATGGCCTGGAGGAGGTCCGTCTGGACGAGGCAGACGTCCAGGAGCTCAGAGGACGAAGACGAGCGAGTCTCTGTCCCCCCGGGCTCCAAGAAAACCTGACACACACAAAACGCACAAATGAGACAAAAACACACAAAAGGTGCAGAGAGAGAAGATCGTTTATTTTCTTTATTCTAAATGACGTGAAACTAAACGGATCTAAACGTGGCCTGAAGGAGGTCTGGAGGTCTGGAGGTCTGAGGGTCTGGAGGTCAGTGTCAGTGTGATTTAAGCAGCAGAGTCAGTGTCATTTAAGCAGCAGTGTCAGTGTCATTTCAGCAGCAGTGTCATTTAAGCAGCAGTGTCAGTGTGATTTAAGCAGCAGTGTGATTGGGAGAGAGTTGAGCATCCTGACAGCTTGGTGGATGAAGCTGTCTTTCAGTCTGCTGGTCTTGGCCCTGAGGCTCCTCAGTCTCCTTCCTGATGGCAGCAGACTGAAGAGGCAGTTGGATGGGTGGGTGGGATCACCCAGAGGGTGAGGCGGGTGAGGCGGGTGCGGTAGATGTCCTGCAGGGAGGGGAGAGAGACACCCACGATTCTCTCAGCTGCTCTCACTACTCGGTGTAGCTTTTTCCGGGTGCAGGACCCGGTGCAGGTGCCATACCACACAGTGATGCAGCTGGTGAGGATGTGACCTATGGTGCCTCTGTAGAAGGTGCTCATGATGGAGCTGGGGCTCTGGCTCTCTTCAGCTTGTGGAGGAAGTAGAGTCGCTGTTGGGCTTTACTGGCCAGTGATGCAGTGTTCTTTGACCAGGAGAGGTCCTCAGGTGTGTGAGGGGGTGACTGGAGGGCTGTGGAGATTGCATCATCGGTCGAGCAGTTAGACCAGTATGCAAACTGAAATGGGTCCAGGGTGGAGGGGAGAGATGTCTTGATGTGTTGTGTGACGAGCCGTTCGAAGCGCTTCATGAGGATGGGGGTGAGCGGACGGTAGTCGTTAAGGCGGCTGGATGGAGACGACTTCTTGGGCACAGGGATGATGGTGGAGGTCTTGAGGCATGTGGGGACGACAGCCTGGCTCAGAGATGTGTTGAAGATGTCTGTAAAGACCTCTGCGAGTTCTGCAGCACAGTCTCTCAGTACACGATCAGGGATGTCGTCCGGTCCCGGAGCTTTGTTTACGTTGATCCTGCTGAGGGATCTCCTCACGCTGTCCGGGGACAGTGTCAGCACCTGGTCACCGGGAGGGGGTGGAGTCTTCTGTGCCGGGGTGCTGCTGTGTGCCTCAAACGAGCAAAGAACTCATTTAGCTCGTTTGGCAGGGAGGTGGAGCTGTTGGCAGTCTGTGGCGTTGGCTTGTAGTCCGTTATGGTCCGTATCCCCTGCCACAGACTCGGCGTGTCTCTGCTGTCGTGGAAGTGCTGTGAGATCGGGATTCCCACATGCTAGACGGAGTCCTTAACCACTCGACCAAACTCTTTGTCCATGACGGCTCTGGAATTCTTCTATCTGATAATGTCGTACAGACAGCGTTTTAAGAGAATATTTTAAATTACTGGAAATTTGTCAAAACTGACCAAGAACATAAGGCAAATTTTTTTTTTTTGCTGATATTTTCACCGTTATTTTTGGACAACACAGATAGTCATGCGGGAGGTGTGCGGAACTGTTTGTTTGACAGTCTGTTTACGTCAGGTACGTATTCTCTGCGACACGGCCTGATTAAGCTTCATCTTTAGCCTGCTCGGCTTTTGTGGATGTCGTGTATATTTGTGTATCTGCTGCAGTACCAGCGGGTTCACGATGGTGTCGCTGTCGTTCTCTCGGATGTTGTCGTCGATGAAAATGTGCTGAACCTCCTGATCAAACGGATCGATCCACAACGGCTTTCCCCCGGACAGAGAGAAAGAACGACACTGCCACCTGAAAGACGAGAGGAGAGAGAGACGACGGAGGAGTTCAGGTCAGAAGTGAAATCTGTGTTAAAACTGAAGAACGTTTGGACGACACTTTAGCGTTTCTGTGATTCTGACCTGAACCCAGAGAGAACCCAAAGTGTGTGAAAGTTTATTCAAGTTTATTCAAGTCCATCCGTCCATGTTCTTCCTCTTATCCGGGGCCGGGTCGCCGGGGCAACAGTCTAAACAGGGACTCCCAGACTTCCTTCACTCCGGACACTCCGGGGGGACTAAACCAGGTCTAAACTGGTATTAAACAGGGACTAGACCAGGACTAAACCAGGTCTAAACCAGGTCTACTCCTCACTCTATCTCTAAGGGAGCGTCCAGCCACTCAGAGGAAACTCATTTCGGCCGCTTGTATCGGTGATCTCGTCCTTTCGGTCATTACCCAGAGCTCATGACCACAGGTGAGGGGAGGAACGTAGATCGACGGTAAATCGAGAGCTTTGCCTTTCGGCTCAGCTCCCTCTTCACCACAACGGTCCGGTTAAAGAGTATTAAAGTGTAATAAAGTGTAATAAAGAGTATTAAAGTGTAGTAAAGTGTATTTTCGGACTGTACCAGTCGAAATGGTCCTGGAACCCGGAGACGCCCTGGGCCGAGCTGAAGAACCGGTACAGGGCCCTGGCTCCGCCCTCTGTGCCCACAGACGACACTCGCTCCTGGGCACGAGTCACCACCACCCCCCGCCTACTGCACCGGAGCCTCCCGGGGGTCCCGTCGACCGAGAGCTGAGAGAGGGAGGAGAGAGGAGAGGAGAGAGGAGGGAGGGAGGAGAGAGGAGGTTAGAAGGAGAGGAGGAGAGAGGAGGGAGGGAGGAGGGAGGAGAGAGGAGAGAGGAGGGAGGAGGAGAGAGGAGGTTAGAAGGAGAGGAGGGAGGAGGGAGGAGAGGATGAGAGAGGAGGAGGGAGGAGGGAGGAGAGGAGAGAGGAGGGAGGAGAGAGGAGAGGAGAGAGGAGGGAGGAGAGGAGAGAGAGAGAGGAGGAGGAGGAGAGAGGAGAGGAGGGAGGAGGAGAGAGGAGGGAGGGAGGAGAGAGGAGGGAGGAGGTTAGAAGGAGAGGAGGAGAGAGGAGGGAGGGAGGAGGGAGGAGAGAGGAGAGGAGGGAGGAGGAGAGAGGAGGGAGGGAGGAGAGAGGAGGGAGGAGGTTAGAAGGAGAGGATGAGAGAGGAGGGAGGAGGAGAGAGGAGAGAGGAGAGAGGAGGGAGGAGAGAGGAGGAGAGAGGAGGGAGGAGAGAGGAGGTTAGAAGGAGAGGAGGAGAGAGGAGGGAGGAGAGAGGAGAGAGGAGGGAGGAGAGAGGAGGAGAGAGGAGGGAGGAGAGAGGAGGTTAGAAGGAGAGGAGGAGAGAGGAGGGAGGGAGGAGGGAGGAGAGAGGAGAGAGGAGGGAGGAGAGAGGAGGAGAGAGGAGGGAGGAGAGAGGAGGGAGGAGAGGAGGAGGAGAGAGGAGGAGGGAGGACAGAGAAGGGAGGAGAAAGGAGAGAGGAGAGGAGGAGAGAGGAGGGAGGAGAGGAGGAGAGAGGAGGGAGGAGAGGAGGAGAGAGGAGGGAGGAGAGAGGAGGGAGGAGGAGAGGAGGAGAGGAGGAGAGAGGAGGGAGGAGAGAGGAGGGAGGAGAGGAGGAGAGGAGGAGAGAGGAGGAGAGAGGAGAGAGAGGAGGAGAGAGGAGGAGAGAGGACAGAGGAGGAGAGAGGACAGAGGAGGGAGGAGAGAGGACAGAGGAGGGAGGAGAGAGGAGAGGAGGAGAGAGGAGAGAGGAGAGAGGAGGGAGGAGGGAGAGAGAGGAGGAGAGAGGAGGAGAGAGGAGGGAGGAGGGAGGAGGGAGAGAGGGAGAGAGAGGAGGAGAGAGGACAGAGGAGGGAGGAGAGAGGACAGAGGAGGGAGGAGAGAGGAGAGGAGGAGAGAGGAGAGAGGAGAGAGGAAAGAGGAGGAGAGGAGGAGAGGAGGAGAGAGGAGGGAGGAGAGGAGGAGAGGAGGAGAGGAGAGAGGAGGAGAGAGGACAGAGGAGGAGAGAGGACAGAGGAGGGAGGAGAGAGGACAGAGGAGGGAGGAGAGAGGAGAGGAGGAGAGAGGAGAGAGGAGAGAGGAGGGAGGAGGGAGAGAGGAGGAGAGAGGAGGGAGAGAGAGGAGGAGAGAGGAGGGAGGAGAGGAAGAGAGAGGAGGGAGGAGAGAGGAGGGAGGAGAGAGGAGGGAGGAGAGAGGAGGGAGGAGAGAGGAGAGAGGAGGAGGAGAGAGGAGGGAGGAGAGAGAGGAGGAGAGAGGACAGAGAAGGGAGGAGAGAGGAGAGGAGGAGAGAGGAGGAGGAGGAGAGAGGAGGAGAGAGGAGGGAGGAGAGAGGAGGAGAGAGGAGGAGGGAGGAGAGAGGGAGGAGAGAGGAGGTTAGAAGGAGAGGATGAGAGAGGAGGGAGGAGGGAGGAGAGAGGAGAGAGGAGGAGAGAGGACAGAGGAGGGAGGAGAGAGGACAGAGGAGGGAGGAGAGAGGAGAGGAGGAGAGAGAGAGAGGAGAGAGGAGGGAGGAGAGGAGGAGAGGAGGAGAGAGGAGGGAGGAGAGAGGAGGGAGGAGAGGAGGAGAGGAGGAGAGAGGAGAGAGGAGGAGGAGAGAGGAGGAGAGAGGACAGAGGAGGGAGGAGAGAGGAGAGGAGGAGAGAGGAGAGAGAGAGAGGAGGGAGGAGGAGAGAGAGGAGGAGAGAGGAGGGAGGAGAGAGGAAGAGAGAGGAGGGAGGAGAGGAGGAGAGAGGAGGGAGGAGAGAGGAGGGAGGAGAGAGGAGGGAGGAGAGAGGAGGAGAGAGGAGGAGAGAGGACAGAGAAGGGAGGAGAGAGGAGAGGAGGAGAGAGGAGGAGGGAGGAGAGAGGAGGAGAGAGAGGAGGAGAGAGGAGGAGAGAGGAGGAGAGAGGGAGGAGAGAGGAGGTTAGAAGGAGAGGATGAGAGAGGAGGGAGGAGAGAGGAGGAGAGAGGAGGAGAGAGGAGGAGAGAGGAGGGAGGAGAGAGGAGGGAGGAGAGAGGAGGAGAGGAGGACAGAGGAGGGAGGAGGAGAGAGGAGGTTAGAAGGAGAGGAGGAGGGAGGAGAGAGGAAGAGAGAGGAGAGAGGAGGAGAGGAGGAGAGGAGGAGGGAGAGAGAGGAGGAGAGAGGAGAGAGGAGAGAGGAGGAGAGAGGAGGGAGGAGGGAGAGAGAGGAGGAGAGAGGAGAGAGGAGAGAGGAGGAGAGAGGAGGGAGGAGGGAGAGAGAGGAGGAGAGAGGAGAGAGAAGGGAGGAGAGAGGAGAGGAGGAGAGAGGAGAGAGGAGGAGGGAGGAGAGGAGGAGAGAGGAGGAGAGAGGAGGGAGGAGGGAGAGAGAGGAGGAGAGAGGAGAGAGAAGGGAGGAGAGAGGAGAGGAGGAGAGAGGAGAGAGGAGGAGGGAGGAGAGAGGAGAGAGGAGGAGAGAGGACAGAGAAGGGAGGAGAGAGGAAGAGAGAGGAGAGAGGAGGGAGGAGGGAGAGAGAGGAGGAGAGAGGAGAGAGGAGAGAGAGGGAGGAGAGAGGAGAGGAGGAGAGAGGAGGGAGGAGAGAGGAGGAGAGAGGACAGAGAAGGGAGGAGAAAGGAGAGAGGAGGAGAGAGGAGAGAGGAGGGAGAGAGAGGAGGAGAGAGGAGGAGGGAGGAGAGAGGAGAGAGGAGAGGAGGAGAGAGGACAGAGAAGGGAGGAGAAAGGAGAGAGGAGAGGAGGAGGGAGGAGAGAGGAGAAGAGGAGAGAGGAGGGAGGAGAGAGGAGGGAGGAGAGAGGAGGGAGGAGAGAGGAGGGAGGAGGAGAGAGAGGAAGAGAGAGGAGAGAGGAGGGAGGAGGGAGAGAGAGGAGGAGAGAGGAGGAGAGAGGAGAGAGGAGGGAGGAGGAGAGAGAGGACAGAGAAGGGAGGAGAGAGGACAGAGGAGGGAGGAGAGATGAAGAGAGAGGAGAGAGGAGGGAGGAGGGAGAGAGAGGAGGAGAGAGGAGAGAGGAAGAGAGAGGAGAGAGGAGGGAGGAGGGAGAGAGAGGAGGAGAGAGGAGAGAGGAGGGAGGAGAGAGAGAGGAGAGAGGACAGAGAAGGGAGGAGAGAGGAGGGAGGAGAGAGAGAGAGGAGAGAGGAGAGAGGACAGAGAAGGGAGGAGAGAGGACAGAGGAGGGAGGAGAGAGGAAGAGAGAGGAGAGAGGAGGGAGGAGGGAGAGAGGACAGAGAAGGGAGGAGAGAGGAGAGAGGAGAGGAGGAGAGAGGAGGAGGGAGGAGAGAGGAAGAGAGAAGGGAGGAGAGAGGAGAGAGGAGAGGAGGAGAGAGGAGGAGGGAGGACAGAGGAGGAGGGAGGAGAGAGGAGGAGAGAGGAGGGAGGAAGAGAGAGGAGAGAGGAGGAGAGAGAGGAGGAGAGAGGAGAGAGGAGGGAGGAGAGAGAGAGGAGAGAGGAGAGAGGAGGGAGGAGGGAGAGAGAGGAGGAGAGAGGAG
Source organism: Paratrypauchen microcephalus (assembly GCA_036785185.1). Taxonomy (NCBI): domain Eukaryota; kingdom Metazoa; phylum Chordata; class Actinopteri; order Gobiiformes; family Gobiidae; genus Paratrypauchen; species Paratrypauchen microcephalus. The sequence continues at coordinate 343,794 of JAVJIX010000036.1, forward strand.
AGAGGAGGAGAGAGGACAGAGAAGGGAGGAGAGAGGAGAGGAGGAGAGAGGAGGAGGGAGGACAGAGGAGGAGGGAGGAGAGAGGAGAGAGGAGGAGAGAGGAGGGAGGAGAGAGGAGGAGGGAGGACAGAGAAGGGAGGAGAAAGGAGAGAGGAGAGGAGGAGAGAGGAGAGAGGAGAGAGGAGAGAGGAGGAGAGAGGAGGGAGGAGAGAGGAGAGAGGAGGAGGGAGGACAGAGAAGGAAGGAGAGAGGAGAGGAGGAGAGAGGAGAGAGGAGGGAGGAGAGGAGGAGAGAGGAGAGAGGAGGGAGGAGAGAGGAGGAGAGAGGAGGGAGGAGAGGAGGAGAGGAGGAGAGAGGAGGGAGGAGAGAGGAGGGAGGAGGAGAGGAGGAGAGAGGAGGGAGGAGAGGAGGAGAGGAGGAGAGAGGAGGAGAGAGGAGGGAGGAGTGGGGAAAGAGGAGGAGAGGACAGAGGAGGAGAGAGGACAGAGGGGGAGAGGGGACAGAGGATGGAGGAGAGAGGACAGAGGAGGAGAGAGGAGGGAGGAGGGAGAGAGAGGAGGAGAGAGGAAGAGAGAGGAGGAGGAGAGGAGGAGAGAGGAGGAGAGAGGAGGGAGGAGAGAGGAGGAGAGAGGAGGAGGGAGGACAGAGGAGGAGGGAGGACAGAGGAGGACAGAGGAGAGGAGGAGAGAGGAGGAAATGAGGATCCATCTGAAGTTCAGCTCATACTGTTGTGGTGCCCTTGGGCAAAACACCAAATTGACTTCATTGATCCGCTAAACCAGAGGTGCCCAACCAGTCGATGGCGTATGGAAACGTTCAGACTGCAGGACTTAAAGCTCAATTTAGATTTTTTTGGTGAAATATGATTTTTTTGCGAGGCCGTTCACATTTCCAGTTAAATGTGACTTGATCTCCAGTGTGAACTTTAAACGCCCCAAAAGTGTCCCGCATGAACCCCGGAGGACACGACGAGGTCACAGCGAGCGTGCTCAGTGTTTACGGAAGTCGCCTAAAGTCGCTGTCGTACCGGAGCCAGAACATGTACAGCTTATTTGTTTTAAGGAGGAGAAGGAGAAGGACGAGGTTTTTGGCCACGGCGTTTTGTGGGGCAGCGGCAGCAACGTCCGTAGAAATGAACGTGTTGGTGCAGAGTCGCAGACGAGAGCGGTGGGATTGCTCTGTGCTTCACCGCTTCACTGACAGAGTTCATATACTATTTTCACATGACGAGAAGAATGTTTGTGTACGTTTGTGAGCGCCGACTTGTACCACTCTCACTGGAGGAAACACGCCCAGGTCGGATGAACGTGACCTGGTCGTTCAGACTGAAGTCGCCAAAACATCGGATATGTATTGGTTTTAGGAGCACATATCTTGGGCTACGTTCACACCGCAGCCTGAAGTGACCCAAATCCGATTTTTTCACCCCTGTGCGACTTTCAAAATAATCTCACTCCAAAAGCCCATATTTCCCATGTTTAACAGACGCCCCCTCTTGGTAGATCTCGGCACAACATCAACCTCAAAAGTAGATCTGGGTTAAAAAAAGGTTGAGCACTCTTACTGTAGACCGTACGGGAAGTGAGCATGGACGACTCACCAGGCTAGAGGTTATAGGAGCGAATTTAGATCCAGGTTCCATTTTAGGTACAGGATTTTTAACGGAGAAAACAGCAAAATCAAAACTCCAGGATCTCGGTTAAAAAAAGGTTGAGCACCCCTGTCCTGAACAGAACTTCTCCTCAGACTCAAACCCCACAGAGACTCAGGGAGGGCATCTGACGCACCTTGAGCTGGGTGATGTTGGCGAACAGCAGGTGTCCGCGTGTCGTCGCTGCGGTCACCGCTCGGAGGACGCGGGGCAGGTCTGACCCGAACGTGCGAAACACGACGGCGAAATCGAAACGTTCAGACGTGAGGTCGAGCAGGAGCTGAAAGAACGAAGGAAGAATCCAGTGATACAGTCGGCCGTCCTCGCCGCGCACACTCAGGTCCGGGTCCGCCTGCGACAGAGGGCAGAGGGGTCAGTGAGGGGTCAGTGAGGGGTCAGTGAGGGGTCAGTGAGGGGTCAGGGGAGAGAGGATCCAGGTTTCCATGGAGATGTCATTGCTGTTTTGGAGTTTTCCATCGTACGGCGTTAAACTTAAAGGAATATTCATGTTTTTTACAATCTGAACCTTATTTCGGTAATAAAACACGTTGATTTCCTCACCCACATCACTTTAGTGACATGTGGAGCAGCTCTGTAGGTTTGGTAGGTTAAGATATCCGGGTAACGGGAGTGCTCAGGGCACAATGTTGAAGCTCGCTGTGTCAGCGTAGACTTTAAGTGTCCAAAGATCCTGAAACCTGATATCAGCTACAGTTTCATCTGATGACGTCATCATGACGATACAGGCATAACAAACCAATTCAATGCAAACAAACAATAACTGTGTGTTGGCGACTTACTCAACTGAAAGTTGCCCGTGTGGTCCGGCAGACTTTGGCTGGCTCCTCCAATTCAACTTCAGAACATGAAAAAATGTTTCTATTACACCACGGTTCATCATGGCACAAATATCCTGCTGACAGACACAGATTTCTGTTTTCATCAGCCAGATGTTCATCTCCTGGAGGCAAATCCCACTGGAGACAGTAAAGGCGTTCTTCCTCTGTCACCGTCGACACGTCCACATAAACACCACCAGGTCCTGTGTTTTCGTAGACGGGCCGTCGCTCTTCTCTGCTGCTCCTCAAACTGTCTCCGCTTCCTTCTTTCTAACACCTCCTCATCCGTACACTCAGGCTCAAAACGACAGGGACGAACATCAGACTCAAATAAGTCCTCTTCAGTCTCCAAGTCCCAATCTACAGCCATGTGTCGCTCACAACACAAACGTTCTGAGCGGTGTTTATCTGTGAATCTGCTGGGACTTCGCACATGTGCACTGTCCTCTATGATGACGTCATCAGATGAAACTGTAGCTGATATCAGGTTTCAGGATCTTTGGACTCCACTTAAAGTCTACGCTGACACATCGATCTTCTGTGATTTGAAAAGTGCTGAAGTTTGTGTTATTTGTTGACCGCAACATTGTGCCCTGAGCACTCCTGTTACCCGGATATCCTAACCTACCAAATCTACCGTTACCCGGATATCCTAACCTACCAAATCTACAGAACTGCTCCACATGTCACTAAAGTGATGTGGGTGAGGAAATCAACGTGTTTTATTACAGAAATAAGGTTCAGATTGTAAAAAACATGAATATTCCTTTAACGAGCCACATGGACACGAGTTACAGGTCAGAGCTGTGGAGAGGCGAGCCCACTCACAGGAAGAACACCGGTTATTTGAGTTTGTCCAAACATGTAAAAACCAAAACTCTGAAGACAAAGATCTACAGTTTGTTCCCGTGGTGGTTCCAGACTCACCTCGGTGTCCGGGGGCCAGCGCAGGAGCTCCAGATGCTCGTCCAGCACGGCCCTGAAGCGCCTCCCCGCGGGCGACGACGTGAAGTGCGGCGTGCGACCAAACTGAGAGTAAAAACTCACGGCTCCGGCACAAGGGGGCAGCAGAGAGGGGGCGTCGCTCAGCCACTGCCACTGACCTGCACACAACCACAGGGGGCGCTCACGATCACCACAGGGGGCGCTCACGATCGCCACAGGGGGCACTCACGATCACATGCATTCATACGAAAGAGCACAACAGAAGCCCAGGGTCAAACCTGCGTGAAGTTGCCCCCATCAAACACACCTACACAAAAACTGTCAATCGTTTGTGCTTCGTTTGTGCTGCTTTAGTTTTTGAGATATTAACGATTCTTTTATAGGTCAAATTGAGGTCAGCCAGCCCCCCCCCCTCAAAAACTAAAGCAGCACAAACGAAACTTTTGACCAAATACATTTCTCTTCATCCCCAAATCTGCATCAGACAAAAGTGCCTGCAGAAAATAAAAACAGTGCCAGGCCCACTAGGACGGCAGTCCACTTTTGAACTGATCATGCCAGATTCAATACAGAAAATCATTCTGTGAAATCTAGAAGGGAAGCGTGTTTTTAAGGAGAAGTGGAAGGAGCTGGCCAAAACACATTTAGGTGTGTATTTGGGGTGGGGTTATAAATTGAAGGATGAATCAACAGCCAGTCTGTGGGAGGCCGAGATTTAGAGTCACACTGTCTCTGGAGACTTTTCACTTTCTCTCCAGAGTAATCCGATTTGATAATCGAGAGACAAGGGCTGGTAGACGAGAGAGAGACAAGCTGGCAGCTTTAGGACAGTGTGGGACAAGTGGAGAGAGCAACTTCCACTCCTCTAGAACCCAGGCCCTGATGTCACATGGAGGAAAGGCTGGAGGCTTCAGAGGTCGCCGCACATTTAGCAGGACTCTCAAGTCTCTCCCCCCCCCCCCCCCCCTTCACACAGGAGGAGCCTGTGTACTCGGTGACAGTGACAGTGCATTTGGTAAATGTGCAGAGGTAAACACCACTGCAAAACCAGTAAGAGAATGTGACTCCAGGAGGAAGGTGAAAAAACAGGTTAAAAAAAAGGGGAGTTCTCAAACTGTGGGTGAGGGTCCAAAAACGGGCCACAGAGTGTTTAAGTGCAGTGCAGTTTGGCTTATTTTAAGATTAAAATGAACATTTATCAGATAAAATGGAGATAGATTTATGAAAACTTATTGATGTGAGTCTTTTCCCACATGAAGATCATTAAGTCTGTTCCACCATGATGAAGATCATTTAGAAATGTGCCTGAGTCTGTGAGCAGCTCCGGTCCAGATACACATCCTGAGCTGAGTCCAGAGCAGGTCACATTCTGTGAGGAGGTCGTGCAAAGTGTCTGAAATGACCCCAGAACATCTCAGAACATCTCAGAACATCTCAGAACATCTCAGAACATCTCAGAACATCTCAGAGCGTCTGGAGTTCATCTTCCTCTGCTTCACTTTCATCCCTGTTTATACTTTATACAGGTTTAAGTTCAGCAGGACAGATACAAAAAAGGGCTAAAAAGATTCACTACAGAAATCTCACTCCGACCGGACTTCAGAACTTGAGAGCAAAAACTACATGTAAATGTTTCAGGTTCTGTTTAAATGTTTCAGGTTCTGTTTATATGTTTCAGGTTCTGTTTAAATGTTTCAGGTTCTGTTTCAGGTTCTGTTTAAATGTTTCAGGTTCTGTTTAAATGTTTAAATGTTTCAGGTTCTGTTTAAATGTTTCAGGTTCTGTTTAAATGTTTCAGGTTCTGTTTAAATGTTTCAGGTTCTGTTTAAATGTTTAAATGTTTCAGGTTCTGTTTAAATGTTTCAGGTTCTGTTTAAATGTTTCAGGTTCTGTTTAAATGTTTCAGGTTCTGTTTAAATGTTTAAATGTTTCAGGTTCTGTTTAAATGTTTCAGGTTCTGTTTAAATGTTTCAGGTTCTGTTTAAATGTTTCAGGTTCTGTTTAAATGTTTAAATGTTTCAGGTTCTGTTTAAATGTTTCAGGTTCTGTTTAAATGTTTCAGGTTCTGTTTAAATGTTTCAGGTTACGTTTAAATGTTTCAGGTTCTGTTTAAATGTTGCTCTGTGACTGATCCTAACAGAACATGAACAAACTGACCCAGAACACCACAGAACCTCCGGCGGAACCTCCACACTCACAGAATGGACCAAAGTTCTGCTCCTGGTTCTGGTCCAGTACCTTTGTGCATCCGGCCCCACGTGACCCCGGGGAGGAACGAGTCCAGCGCCGCGACGGTTCCGAGTCCCGTGACCGAGTCCGACACCAGAACCGTGTGGTTCAGGTCCAGGTGGAGGACCAGCTTCCTCCGGGGAACGGGACCGGAGGACGGGTCCCGGGGGACGGGCTCAGACCCGGTCTGTCCCCGCTCCTCCGCGGTCCCGCCGGTGTCGGTCCGGTCCATGTGGGGCAGGTCACGCACTGTCCCGAACCGTCAGAACCAGAACAGATCCGCGTTTGGACCGGGCGGAGGGTTCAGGTTTGAGGTTTGTTTACTTCCGCGTTCTGTTCTTCCTCTGCGGAGAGAGCGGAGCAGGCCACGCCCCCTGGAGCAGGCCACGCCCCCTGGAGCAGGCCACGCCCCCACAGCGCCCCCCACAGCGCCCCCCGCGGACACACGCGCAACACACATGCTCCGGTTCTGCTCCGGTTCTGCTCCGGTCTCAACTAAAACTACTCTAGAAAACCAAGTTGTTGAAGGTTTCTGTTCACAGTGGATCAATAATTGTGATTGAAAATGTATTGATGAAATCAGTGTTTTTTGTGTGGAAAAGGGAAGAGGCAGAGAACAGAAGATTCCTCTTCTTTCTGCTCCTTTCGTACAGTTTTTGTAATGTTCTCACACTGTTCAAGTCTTTTTATACTTTATGAAACAAACAAAAAATAAAAATAAATAAATCTGAACCACAAACCTGCACCCGACACTTGCCCGTCTCAAAACTCGCGTCATATAAAACTAATTTACCACAATTGTTCAGTATATCTGGTGTATTTTCAGTAACGTTCAGGTGGAGCTGTGGTCTCCTCTGTCCCCCAGGCCCAGGGACGAAGTACAGGTCCGACCGGATCTGAACCCAAAACCTGACACCGCTCCACCGTACGGTTCAACGTTTATGGATCAGAAGATCAAAAACTGAATCTCCCAGAGTCTGAGGCCCCTGCTCCACCACCTGAGACCACCTGAAACTACCCGAGACCACCTGAAACTACCCGAGACCACCTGAAACTACCTGAAACCACCTGAGACTACCTGAGACCACCTGAGACCACCCGAGACTACCTGAGACCACCTGAGATCACCTGAAACCACCTGAGACTACCTGAAACTACCTGAGACCACCTGAGACTACCTGAGACCACCTGAGACTACCCGAGACCACCTGAAACTACCCGAGACCACCTGAAACTACCCGAGACCACCTGAAACTACCTGAAACCACCTGAAACTACCTGAAACCACCTGAGACTACCTGAGACCACCTGAGACCACCTGAGACCACCCGAGACTACCTGAGACTACCTGAGACCACCCGAGACTACCTGAGACCACCTGAGACCACCTGAGACCACCCGAGACTACCTGAGACTACCTGAGACCACCTGAGACCACCTGAGACCACCCGAGACTACCTGAGACTACCTGAGACCACCTGAGACCACCCGAGACCACCTGAGACCACCCGAGACTACCTGAGACTACCTGAAACTACCCGAGACCACCTGAAACTACCCGAGACCACCTGAAACCACCTGAGACTACCTGAGACCACCTGAGACTACCTGAAACCACCTGAGACTACCTGAAACCACCTGAGACTACCTGAGACCACCTGAGACCACCCGAGACTACCTGAGACTACCTGAGACCACCTGAGACTACCTGAGACCACCTGAGATCACCTGAAACTACCTGAGACCCCGACATAATGAAGTGCAGTGAATCCAGAGTCTTTTGAGGCTTTGTCAGAGTTTATTATATTAACCATTTATTCTCCACAGCAGCAGTTTAATGATCCCGTTACAGAGGCCACGACTCACCGACAGAAACGAGGCGAGACACATGCACATGCACAGGCCCGGCGCAGACGAGGAGCCCACTGCACCGACCTGACCGTCCACAGGCGAAGGAAACAAAAGTACAAAAAAAGAAATCAACAAAAAAACACCCAATGAGATTCTGCATAAAAATTCAGCGCCTGATTTTATTTTATTCCTTCTACTACAGAGCACCTGTCGGAGCGCCCGTCGGAGCGCCCGTCGGAGCGCCCGTCGGAGCGCCCGTCGGAGCGCCCGTCGGAGCGCCCGTCGGAGCGCCCGTCGTCCCCACGGGTGCGCGGTGTAGAACAGCTCAGGTTTCTGTTCGGATCAGCACCAAAGTTGTGACGAAGTTTCACAAAGATTCTGGAAAGTTCCGTGTCGGTCTGAGGCTCCAGCGGCGACGTCTGAACATCTGAACTTTAACGTTTTCTTTCAACAAAACTCAAAACGGCGTCTGCTCACATCGTTTTCTACTTTGTTTTTGTTCATTATTTGAGACTTCAGAGCTGCACTAAATGAAAAAAACTGGAATAATTCTGAGAAAAACTCATTTGATAAATAATTCTGCGGTAAAATAAAAGTCTAAACAAAGACGATCTCGTTTCAGTGCGAGTTTTTAGTTTTTATACTTCGATTAGAATGGGATTTTCAATATTTTGAGTCCCGTTAGACGAACATTAGTGAACTGCATTTTTCACTCTCACTGAAGAAGAATTACTAAAAATAAATCAGGTTTTTCCCCAGAATTTAAATTAAATTTCAGCAGCAACACCACCGACTTTCAACACTTCAGCCCACGGTTCTTATTCCGTTTCCTCCAGACCGACTTTCAGCAGAACTTTGGCCCGGGCGCCGTCGCTGAGGCTCAGAAGTTCGCCCCGTATTCAGCTCCAGGTGCTTCGTGAGGGAGCAGCGCCCCCTAGAGTTCAGGTAGTACAGACCGCCGCGGCAGCAGGAGTCGCGCCGCCTCAGGACGAAGAGGAGGCGTCGACGGTGATGAAGAGTTCGAGTAAATACAGATCCGAAGAGCAGAAGGGTTTTCCTAAAAGTGAAATAAGCACCTCTCTCAGTCCTGGTCTAGTCCTGGTTTAATCCCGGTTTAGTCCTGATTCTCACAGAGTGCGAGGTTAGTTTGAGTTTAGTTCTGGTTTAGTTCTGGTTCCCGGTCTAGTCCACCTACTCCGTGATGCTCTAGTCCTGTTGTAGGTTCTTATCTAGTCCTGGTTTAGTCCTGGTTTAGTCCCGGTCTAGTCCACCTCCTCCATGTTGCTGTACGACGGCGCGGCGCTCTCCCCTGCCTCGGGGCTCAGCGTTGGGGGTCCCTCTTGGTCCAGGTCGGGTCCGAACAGGGACTGACCGGAGGCCTGAAACACAAACCGGGATTTAACCAAAACTCCACGGAAACAAAACACAAAGTTCCACATTTTCAAGGAGAAAACAAAAGCGTTTGGAAGCAGAACGTTTTATTTGAGAGGAAGCAGCGTTTATGGAGGTAAATGACACACAACTTTTACAGTCGTTTAAATCCATTCAAAACATTATTAAGAATAATTTCACTTCCACAGGTGATTGGACAGAACATCGTTAGGACACATCGCACGATTAACATAAAAATAGAGCTGAGTGTTACAGCCAGGAGGGGGCGATGTGGCGCATTTTGATTTGAACACGATTTCTGTAAAGTTCCTGTTTCCCTGCCGTTTGTAAATGTCCCAGAATCCTCAGCTCCACATCGCCCCGCCCTCGTCACACACGTGCATACTCAGAATTCTCACGTGAATATTCAGTTCGGTTTTGCATAAGGCGAGAGTTCGGCTGCAGCGCCACCCTGAGGTCAAAACATTCACACACGTCTTTGGATCAGAACCAGAGCTCGGACTCAGAATGTTCCAGAACGATTCGACTGCGACGTGACGCTCTGAAAAGCGGACTCCAGAGTGGATTTATTCTGAATCACAGAACAGATCGTCACGTTTCTGACTGAAACAAAACGTGAAATAACTGAGGACGTAACTGGAGTTCTCCGAGCGCAGGTGGTGTTTTCAGTCTGTATGGCTTTAACACAAACCACATTTAACGTCACATTCACTCATTTACACAAACTAAAGTCTATTTATTGCTTTTTAATTTAAAGTTTAAGTTATTTTAAGTTAAAATATTTTCAGTAATAAATAAACGGATCAAATCCAGCTCCAGCTTTAAAACACAGATGTGAAATGTTTGTTCTGAACATCGAGTTCACTTCAGTTTTTACGTCAAGTTTAAAGTTCAGAAAACACTTCTGATCACAATTCGATTCTTCTGCATCTTTATGTTTAAAGGGAACATCAAACTGTTTATTTACTGTTTATTCTGAGATCAGGAAAAACCTGCCCCGACCCCGAGTCTGGGGCAGGTTTCTCCTGATCTCAGAATAAAGAACACACCCTCTTTAGTCCTGCTTTAGTCCTGCTTTAGTCCTGGTTTAGTCCTGGTTTAGTCCTGGTTTAGTCCTGGTTTAGTCCTGGTTTAGTCCTGGTTTAGTCCTGGTTTAGTTCTTGTTTGAAGTCCACTTCAGTCGGCACATGTTACAGGCCTAGGCCCTGGTTTACACTCCAGTTTGACCCGGGTTTAGTCCTGGTTTAGACCCCAGTTAGGTCCTGATTTGGCCCCGGCTCAGACCCAGGGCCCCCTGTGGAGCAGGGAGTAGAACATGTTGATGACGAGGCCGAGCGTGGCGGCGACGGTGGCGAGCAGCAGGAATCTGGTCCAGTCATCCTCCTCTGACAGGTGTTCTGACAGGTGCAGGTCCTTGCGGTTCCCGGGGGCCCTGCGCTCCGCTCGGCCCCTCGGCCGTCTGCGCAGACCCTCGTCTTCCTCCAACTCTCGCCAAATCAGAGCAGCCTGCGATTGGCGGAAACCGGGGTCAGGCTAATGCAGGCTAACTCAGGCTAACTCAGGCTAACGCTGCAGACATACTCAGGCTAACGTACGATAACTCAAGCCAATTCAGGCTACAGTGTGCACAGAAAGTATTCAGACCCTTAAATGTTTCACTCTTTATTTTGCTCCATTTGCTAAAATCATTAATGTTCATACAGCGCCCCCTATTGACAGAAAAAAAGAATTGTTGACATTTTTTGCAGATTTGTTAAAAAAGAAAAGGTGAAACCTCACATGGTCAGAAGTATTCAGAATATTGCTCAGTATTTAGTAGAAGCGCCATCGTACTGGCTCATGTACGCTCACTGGATAATAAACTGGACCACGTACGTTTACTTCGGGCTACGCTAAAGTCAGCGAGAGAGAGTTGCGTCTTTGTATTTGTGGAAACATGGCTCAACGACAGCATCCCCGACGGCGCCACACAACTCGACCAGCTAGCATGCTACCGGGCGGACAGATCGCTCCCTGAAGGAAGTAAGACTCGCGGCAGGGGACTCGTGTTTATATAAACACAGTTGTGGTCTCTAAACACTTTTCACCACTGCTAGAGACGATGATCATCAAGTGCAGACCGTTCTACCTGCCGAGGGAATTCACAGCCGTACGACTCGCTGCTGTTTATACAATAACGACGACAGGAGCGAGGCACTTAATGAACTGTACCAGCACGTGAGTGAGCAGAAAACTGCACATCCAGATGCTTTTCTCCTTCTGGTGGGCGTCTTGAACCACGCAGACCCAAAGTCCGTGTTTCCCAATGGATAAGATATTCAAACAGGCTGCCACCCACAACACCACCATAAATCTACAGGAATATACAGAGACGGTCACTGCCAATATCTCAAAGTGCACTGATGATGTCACAGACACCAGGACCATCACTGTTCGGGCAGAAGCCATGGCTCACAGGTCTACAGGCTGCTGAGGGTGAGGAACGCTGCCTTCAGAGCTGGAGACGAGGTGGGCCTAAGGACAGCGAGGGCAAACCTGTCACATCAAAGAGGCTAAGAGACGATACTCAAGGAAGATCTCACAGCACTTCCACGACAGCAGAGACACGCCGAGTCTGTGGCAGGGGATACGGACCATAACGGACTACAAGCCAACGCCACAGACTGCCGACAGCTCCACCTCCCTGCCAAACGAGCTAAACGAGTTCTTCGCTCACTTTGAGGCACACAGCAGCACCCCGGCACAGAAGACTCCACCCCCTCCCGGTGACCAGGTGCTGACACTGTCCCTGGACAGCGTGAGGAGATCCCCCAGCAGGATCAACGCACGCAAAGCTCCGGGACCGGACAACATCCCTGGTCGTGTACTGAGAGACTGTGCTGCGGAACTCACAGAGGTCTTTACGGACATCTTCAACACATCTCTGAGCCAGGCTGTCGTCCCCACATGCCTCAAGACCTCCACCATCATCCCCGTGCCCAAGAAGTCGTCTCCATCCAGCCGCCTTAACGACTACCGTCCGCTCACCCCCATCCTCATGAAGCGCTTCGAACGGCTCGTCACACAACACATCAAGACATCTCTCCCCTCCACCCTGGACCCATTTCAGTTTGCATACTGGTCTAACTGCTCGACCGATGATGCAATCTCCACAGCCCTCCAGTCACCCCCTCACACACCTGGACACCAGAGACTCATATGTTAGAATGCTGTTCACTGACTTCAGTTCAGCTTCAACACAATCGTCCCCCAGCAACTCAGACTCAAACTAGACAAGCTGGAGATCAACACCTCCATGTGCAACTGGTGCTGGATTTCCTGACAGGAAGACCGCACTTTAAGTACCCTTTTGAGCTCATACAGCCATGAGTCTTTTTGGGAATGATGCAACAAGTTTTTCAGCCCTGGATTTGGGGATCCTCTGCCGTTCCTCCTGCAGATCCTCTCCAGTTCTGTCAGGTTGGATGGTGAACGTTGGTGGAGACATTTTCAGGTCTCTCCAGAGATGCTCAGTTGGGTTTAAGTGCCTGGTTTTCTCCACACAAACCACTTAGAATTAAGGACAAAAACTTCTATCTTCGTCTCATCAGACACAGAATCTTATTTCTCTCCATCTTGGAGTCCTTCAGGTGTTTTTTACAAACTCCATGTGTCTTTCATGTGTCTTCACTGAGGAGAGGCTTCCGTCGGGCCACTCTGCCATAAAGCCCCGACTGGTGGAGCTGCAGTGATGGTCGACTTTCCTAAACTTTGTCCATCTCCCGAGCGTATCTCTGGAGCTCAGCCACAGTGATCTTTGGGTTCTGCTTTACCTCCGTCACCGAGGCTCTTCTCCCCCGATCGCTCAGTTTGGCCGGACGGCTCTAGGAAGGGTTCTGCTCGTCCCAAACGTCTTCCATTTAAGGGTTCTGGAGGCCCCTGTGCTCTTAGGAACCTTAAGTGCAGCACAAATGTTTTTGTGACCTTGTCCAGATCTGGGCCTTCCACAGTTGTGTCTCTGAGCTCTTCAGGCACTTCCTTTGACCTCATGATTGTCATTTGCTCTGACCTGCACTGTGAGCTGTGAGCTCTTATATAGACAGGTGTGTGGCTTTCCTAATCAATCCAATCACTTTAATCAATCACAGCTGGACTCCAGTGAAGGTGGAGAACATCTCAAGGAGGATCACAACAAATGGACACAACCTGAGTTAAATATACGAGTGTCACAGCAAAGGGTCTGAATACTTCTGACCATGTAAAGGGTCTGAATACTTCTGACCATGTAAAGGGTCTGAATACTTCTGACCATGTAAAGGGTCTGAATACTTCTGACCATGTAAAGGGTCTGAATACTTCTGACCATGTAAAGGGTCTGAATACTTCTGACATGTAAAGGGTCTGAATACTTCTGACCATGTAAAGGGTCTGAATACTTCTGACCTGTAAAGGGTCTGAATACTTCTGACCATGTAAAGGGTCTGAATACTTCTGACCTGTAAAGGGTCTGAATTCTTCTGACATGTAAAGGGTCTGAATACTTCTGACCATGTAAAGGGTCTGAATACTTCTGACCTGTAAAGGGTCTGAATACTTCTGACATGTGACATTTCACTTGTTCTGTCAGTAGGGGGCGCTGTGTGAACATTCATGATTTTAGCAAATGGAGCAAAATAAAGAGTGAAAACATCTGAATATATTCTGTCCTCAGTGTAACTCTCTGCAGACAGACTCAGGTGAGCTGGAGGCCCCACACTTCACACAGGTAAAGGTCTGAATCATGTTGGATAAACGGGTCGGGGGTTCAGTGATAAACGGGTCAGGGGTTCAGTGAGGTTCAGGTCGGGACTCTTGTGTCTCAAAGTGATTCTAGTCCAGGATTTTGAAGTTTTCTTAAACACTGACTATGATGTGTGGTTTAAGCCAGTGTTTCCCAACCTTTTTTGTCTTGTGTACCCCTGAGCCTTTTTGTCATACCTCGAGTACCCCTCACTCATACCCCTCACTCATACCCCGAGTACCCCTCACTCATACCCCGAGTACCCCTCACTCATACCCCGAGTACCCCTCACTCATACCCCGAGTACCCCCTCACTCATACCCCGAGTACCCCTCACTCATACCCTGAGTACCCCTCACTCATACCTCGAGTACCCCTCACTCATACCCCGAGTACCCCTCACTCATACCCTGAGTACCCCTCACTCATACCTCGAGTACCCCTCACTCATACCCCGAGTACCCCTCACTCATACCCCGAGTACCCCTCACTCATACCTCGAGTACCCCCTCACTCATACGTGTGGATAATTCTCCAAAAGTAGAACGTGACACAACAGATTATTAAATGAAAATCATTTTATTTCATCTCCTTAATTTGAAAATTTAATTCTCAGATGCGTGAAAAGTCCCTCAGTCGTCCAGGTAGAATCCATGATCAAAGGAGAAGTTCAATTTGTCAACTGGACAAAGTTTGTTTGGTTGAAAACGTTTCGCCGCTCATCCGAGAGGCTTCGTCAGCTCTGGCCCTCATGCTGGTTCGACCCTGTTTATATCTAGCTGCAAGGGAGGAGCTAGCTTCCCTGAACAAAGCTGACCTATCCCCGCTACTCTCTTTTGTTTTACGAATTCCTCTGGCGTCTTGTATTAGCATATCTATTAGCCCGCTCCACTCCTACTCCATTCAGTGTAGTGAAGACTGCAGTGAGCGCTATATTGGGGAAACCAAGCAGCCACTTCACAAGAGGATGTACCAACACAGACGGGCGTGCCAGAGTGGACCGTCATCTGCCGTACATCTTCACCTAGAAGCCGCGGGCCATTCATTTGAGGACAGTGAGGTTCAGATCTTAGCCAGGGAAAAGAACTGGTTTGAGAGGGGAGTTAAAGAGGCGATTTTTGTCAAAAAAGAGAATCCGTCGTTAAACAGAAATGGGGGAGTTAGACACAACTTGTCTCCCATCTATAATTCGATTCTCAAACAAAGAATCATTAGGACAGACAAGCCATTGCAGAGGGGTGGAGAGGGCGTTGTCTTGAATAGGGAATTGGACGCCAGAGAAATTTGAAATACAAAGAGACAGATTAGCTGATGGTTTCAGTGTAGTGAGCGGGCTAATAGATATGCTAATACAAGACGCCAGAGGAATTCGTAAAACAAAAGAGAGTAGCGGGGATAGGTCAGAGCTTTGTTCAGGGTAGTTAGCTCCTCCTTTGCAGCTAGATATAAACAGGGTCGAACCAGCATGAGGGCCAGAGCTGATGAAGCCTCTCGGATGAGCGGCGAAACGTTTTCAACCAAACAAACTTTGTCCAGTTGACAAATTGAACTTCTCCTTTGATCATTAATTCTCAGACATTTTCTCTCTTTTCTTTAACTCAAATTAGAATTTAAAAAAAAAAAAAAAATCTCCCCGTGTGCCTGGCAGCGACACTGCCGAGTACCCCCTGCAGTGTGCTGGCGTACCCCTAGGGGTACTTGTACCCCTGGTTGGGAAACAGTGGTTTAAACAGAAGTTGGGCTCAGGCTGCAGATGGAGGAAAAGAGCGAGGAACATTAGAGATATTTTAAAGTTCTCAGGTGTGCTTCTCACAGCTCCTCTGTGTTCATAAACAGTGATAAATAAAGTGGAGTTCTGTCTCCGTCGCTCTCTTCCTCACCCTCACCCTGTGCCGCTCAGAGCGGGGGCGCCCTCACCTGGCTGGCGGCTGCTCCCGCGGCCGTGGGCGACTCCGCGCCGAGTGGGCGGGGCACGCGCGGCGGCCGCTCCACGGGGCTGTTTCTACGGCGATAGAACAGGACGTAGGCGTAACGTGTCACCACCTGAGACTCCTCCACCATCGTGACGGTGCTGTCGTCAAACAGACGCCAACCTGACGAGACGAGGACAGGTTTAAGAGCGGAGAAGCATAAGAGAGAGAGTGTGTGTGAGACCAAGTCCAAGCGCCTTCAAGACCGAGACAATGAGAAAAAATCCAGGTCCAAGACCATAAAAAACGGTCTCGAGTATTATGACACTAGCAGGTTCCTCACAAGCATCCAGACCGTAACTGTTAAAAGTCTGGCATGGGACTACATTACCCATGATGCACCTGTAGCTGAAACTGTAGTTCCCCGAGGCTCAGGCCCCACGAGTTCGTATGCGCTGGTTTTTTGTTGTATAAGGAGCGGTTCCTCGTGCTGGTCTCGGGTATCCTGTTGGTGTGTGTATGAGTGCCGTGTGCGTTCTTCAGATGTGAGTATTGTCTGTACTTGAGTGTGAATGTAGCCTATATATATGGCAGTTTATTTGAATGTATGGTTCTCCAAGTTTAATTAAGGGTAAAAGGAGCTTTCGCTAATATACGTGCTTCCATGTTCTATGAGTGTTTCCTTGTGTTGCAGCGCCCACTTGTGGTTCCTTTGTGTTATAGTACGTTTTTCTTTTCCTAGTTTGTTCCCTAATATTATATATTTTTCTTGTTTTCAGATAAGCACACACCCACACACCCTGCTGTTCAGTATGACCTTCTCCTTCCTCCTGAATAAACATCTGACCCTTAAACAAGGTCCTGTTCCTTCTGACAGGAGAACTCAGATGAAGGCAGATCAGTAACCAGAGCGTTCCAGACGCACACTCACAGTAACACTTCCTTTTAAATGAGATATGTCAGTTTGACGTAAGCCAATAAGGCCATGACGGAGCTAATCAATAAGGTCATGATCAATAAATCAAACATTATTTATAAAGCGTTTTCATACAAAATGTGACACAAAGCGCCCTACAGTGATTAAGGATTAGAAGATTGACTTTTATTGATTGATTTTACCTGTGGTGCATGTTTTGGGTCGATGCCCGGAGGAAACCCACCCAGACACGGGGAGAACATGCAAACTCCACACAGAAAGGCCCGGGCGACCCCAACCTTCTTGCTGTGAAGCATGAGTGCTAACCACTCAGCCACTGTGTCGCCAACAGAAAAACAAAACAAAAAACTAATCAATAAGGCCATGATGGAGTGAATTTGTGGCACTCAGTTTTGTGTGTGGGGAAACACGGAGGATTCCACACAGGAAAAGAACGTTCTCCTGTCGTGGAAAATCACAGGAGTCTAAAGAAAGACGGTTTTATTTTCATTGTGGACCAGAGTCCGTATGGACAGAGATGACACTAAAACATGTTTAAAGACGGCGAGTGGTGTAAACGCAGGCGTGGTCCTCACCGACGTCGCTGCGTTGGCTGTTCTTGTCGCTGGGCAGGCGGGCGTAGGCGGTGTAGTGCCCTCCGATCATGCCCCCGTAGTGGTTGATCACAGCGTACAGGTCGTACACGGGAGCCTGCTGCAGATCGTCCTTCTGACCGATACAAAACTTACTCAGGTCCAGATTTCTGCAACGACATGCACAAGATCCACATGAGGACAGGTGCAGGACAGGTGCAGGACAGGTGCAGGACAGGTGCAGGACAGGTGCAGGACAGGTGTAGGACAGGTCCAGGACAGGTGTAGGACAGGTGTAGGACAGGTCCAGGACAGGTGTAGGACAGGTGCAGGACAGGTGCAGGACAGGTGTAGGACAGGTGTAGGACAGGTGGAGGACAGGTGGAGGACAGGTGCAGGACAGGTGTAGGACAGGTGTAGGACAGGTGTAGGACAGGTGCAGGACAGGTGTAGGACAGGTGCAGGACAGGTGGTGGACAGGTGGTGGACAGGTGCAGGACAGGTGGAGGACAGGTGGAGGACAGGTGGAGGACAGGTGCAGGACAGGTGCAGGACAGGTGCAGGACAGGTGCAGGACAGGTGTAGGACAGGTGCAGGACAGGTGCTGGACAGGTGCAGGACAGGTGTAGGACAGGTGCAGGACAGGTGCAGGACAGGTGGTGGACAGGTGCAGGACAGGTGCAGGACATGTGGTGGACAGGTGCAGGACAGGTGCAGGACAGGTGCAGGACAGGTGTAGGTCAGGTGGTGGACAGGTGGTGGACAGGTGGTGGACAGGTGCAGGACAGGTGCGTGTACCTGACGGGGAAGTCCACCATGTCGTTGATCTTGTCTCTCCAGATGAAGCTCCTGAAGGAGAAGCGTTTGAGTTGGATGATCAGGACGTTGGGCAGACGCCACAGGAGCAGCTGTTTGGAGGCCTCTCTGTGCTGCTGACACTTGGGGCAGTACCTTCAACACAAACATGAACATTGGTGAACGTTCAGGTGCTCTTCAGGTCCTGTCACAGGAGAAACTGTCCTCACCAGGCCTCCTCGGGGGCCAGCACCTCCGGCCGGGTGAACAGGTTCAGACACTGCTCCAGGCTGAAGTGTCCAGCTCTGGAGGTCTCGCTCAGGGATCCGGGGTCCTCCTCAAACTCCAGGTCTTTGGAGCTCACCAGAACATACTCCTTCAGACGCTCATTATTCTTCCACACCAGCTCCAGGGTGCAGTCCTCAGACAGGTCCAGGAGACTCTCCTCTGCAGGAGAAGTGAGCGGTACTGTGGTTAGAGGGTCATTTAAACACAGATATTTGTGTCCACGTGTTTCTGGAGCGTACCTCTCTCCTCCAGCTTCTGCTCCTTGTTGTTGGAGTCCAGGATGGAGATGTAGAACTGACTCTGGCCCGACAGAGCCTCAGTCGAGTGCTGGTATCCAGTGACAGCCGCTGAGACAGAAACACAAACACATTATGGACCCGAGGGTCTCAGATCTCCTGCTCAGATCTTCTGCAGATGTTTGGTGTTTGGTGGTAGCTGTGTAGACGAGGTGTCACTCTGCAGTCAGTGTGCCCCGAGGTGGCTGTGGCTTAAATCGGTCTATATGGACCATTATGTTTATTTGTTACCTTCTGGCCTGACGGCCTTCTCACAGGACGTCTCCTTCTCTGCGTGAGGGTCGGAGCAACAGGAGGCCCCAGAGTCTGTGATGGTGGAGGCAGAGGAGAGGGGAGTCTGTGTGTCCCCTGAGAGGAGAGCTGAGGCCTGGGCACACTCCGCCTCCTCGGCCTCTCCGGGTTCTCCGGAGCTCTCTCCCATGGCCTCGTCCTCTGACCCCTCTGAGGGCACAGACAGCGGGGGCAGGTCAGAGCGGCTCTGGGAGTTTTCTGGAGACAAGCGTCCAGACTGGAACGGAGGCTGGAACACGTTCACCGAGAACCTGGAGATGAACGGAAACTAAATGAGACACGTGGAAATCATTTCTGATGGAACTTTGGAGACAAGACCAAACTAACTAGTCCAGTTTTTCGGTAGTGATTCAAGCATTAAACCAGGACTAAACCAGGACTAAACCAAGACCAAAACAAGAATTAAACCAGGACTAAACCAGGACCAAACCAGGACCAAAACAAGAATTAAACCAGGACTAAACCAGGACTAAACCAGGACCAAACCAGGACCAAAACAAGAATTAAACCAGGACTAAACCTGGACTAAACCAGGACAATCTGGTCAGTCATTTTGGGTCCAGTGGAACATTTGCTTGCTCCAACCGGCACTGCAGGTTTGGCAGGGAGCGGCACACATAGCCCCTGCCGCCGCCCCTGTCGTATCTGCAGTAGCCCCTGTCGCCGCCCGTTGTCGCACCTGTCGATGCCCGTCGCCGCCCCTGCAGTAGCCCCTGTCGCCGCCCGTCGTCACACCTGTCGTCGTACCTGTCGCCTCCCCAGTCGTCGCCCCTGTCGTCGTACCTGACGTCGCCCCCGATGTCACCCCCGTCATACCTGCAGTAGCCCCTGCAGTAGCCCCTGTTGTCGCCCCCGTCGTACCTGGAGTAGCCTGTCATCGCCCCTGTTGCTGCCTGTCGTCGTACCTGTCGCCTCCCCAGTCGTCGCCCCTGTCGTCGTACCTGACGTCGCCCCCGATGTCACCCCCGATGTCACCCCCGATGTCACCCCCGTCATACCTGCAGTAGCCCCTGCAGTAGCCCCTGTTGTCGCCCCCGTCGTACCTGGAGTAGCCTGTCATCGCCCCTGTCGCTGCCTGTCGTCGTACCTGTCGTCGCCCCTGTCGTCGCCCCTGTCTCCGCCTGTCGTCGTACCTGTCGTACCTGTCGTCGCCCCCGTCGTACCTGGAGTAGCCCGTCGTCGCCCCTGTCGTCGTACCCGACGTCGCCCCTGTAATACCTGCAGAAGCCAGTCGTCGTCCCTGTCGTACCTGCAGTAGCCCCTGCAGTAGCCCCTGTCGTCGTACCTGTCGTACCTGACGTCGTACCTGACGTCGTCCCTGTCGTACCTGCAGTAGCCCCTGCTGCCCCCGTCGTCACCCCTGTCGTACCTGGAGTAGCCTGTCGTCGCCCCTGTCGCCGTACCTGTCGTCGCCCCTGTCATACCTGCAGTAGCCCCTGTTGTCGCCCCTGTCGCCGCCTGTTGTCGTACCTGTCGTCGCCCCCGTCGTACCTGACGTCGTCCCTGTCGTACCTGCAGTAGCCCCTGTCGTCGCTCCCGTCGTACCTGGAGTAGCCTGTCGTCGCCCCTGTCGTCGTACCTGTCGTACTTGACGTCGCCCCTGTCATACCTGCAGTAGCCCCTGTCGTCGCCCCCGTCGTACCTGGAGTAGCCCTGCAGCAGCTGGGTGAGGCGCACTGTGGTCAGTCTGGACTCTGGGACACTGATGAGGAAGGGCAGTCCCACCAGCTCGGTGTGCGGCCGGCACAGAGCCTTGTGATTGGGCCAGTGGGTTCTCTGACACGCCCTGACAGAGGAGAGGGTCAGACGTCAGCGGTCACAGGTCGGTCTAAGGGATCGGACATGAACCACACTCACTGGTTGCAGTATCCGACGCGGTAACAGCGCGTGCACCTCTTCAGTTTGTCCTCCTCAGACACCGGCGGCTTCAGACACGCAGCGCATTTAGAAATGGGAATGTTGGGGACTTGAAGTTTCTAAAAACGTAAAATAAAAAGGTTTGAGGAGTTAATTCTTCTACTGAAATCATGTTTCAATATCTAAAAATGTAGAGAAAAGTTTAAAATTCACTCCCTCCATTTAATAAACGATTGAACCTTCAGCAAAATCAAACTCAGGACCAGGGCCGCTGCAGTACCACAGACCGCCCACCAGAGGACACACGTTTTTCATGATATTCTCTCTTTTTTTTTTTTTTGACATAGTGCATGTCAAACGAGCTCCGACTGTAAAAAAGGATTTCCCCTCAGGGACAAGAGCGTCAAAATCAAGGTCCAAGGAAAATCTGATACAGATTTTATAGCAGATTCACTGTTTGTACCCGATGCACCTGTCAATCCCTCTGTACCTGTCAGCACCTGTCAATCCCTCTGTACCTGATGCACCTGTCAGTACCTGATGCACGCGCAGCTCCACCACTCTCTCTTTGGCCAGGTCTCTGGAGAGCACCTCAAAGCAGAACAACATGTCGGACGCAGAGACCGTGTCCAGGGAGTGAGACGGCAGCAGAACGCGCTGGAACCTGCACTTAGCCACCTGCGGAGAGACATACAGGTGAGGACAGGTGAGGACAGGTGAATACAGGTGAATACAGGTGAGGACAGGTGAATACAGGTGAATACAGGTGAGCACACGTGAGCACAGGTGAATACAGGTGAATACAGGTGAATACAGGTGAGGACAGGCGAGTACACGTGAGCACAGGTGAATACAGGTGAATACAGGTGAATACAGGTGAGGACAGGTGAGGACAGGCGAGTACACGTGAGCACAGGTGAATACAGGTGAATACAGGTGAATACAGGTGAATACAGGTGAGGACAGGCGAGTACACGTGAGCACAGGTGAATACAGGTGAATACAGGTGAGGACAGGTGAATACACGTGAATACAGGTGAATACAGGTGAGGACAGGTGAGGACAGGTGAGGACAGGTGAGGACAGGCGAGTACACGTGAGCACAGGTGAATACAGGTGAATACAGGTGAATACAGGTGAATACAGGTGAGGACAGGTGAGGACAGGCGAGGACAGGCGAGTACACGTGAGCACAGGTGAATACAGGTGAATACAGGTGAGGACAGGTGAGGACAGGCGAGTACACGTGAGCACAGGTGAGCACAGGTGAATACAGGTGAATACAGGTGAGGACAGGTGAGGACAGGTGAATACACGTGAGCACACGTG
The DNA here is from genome assembly GCA_036785185.1 of Paratrypauchen microcephalus. NCBI lineage: Eukaryota > Metazoa > Chordata > Actinopteri > Gobiiformes > Gobiidae > Paratrypauchen > Paratrypauchen microcephalus. The sequence goes on from JAVJIX010000036.1 coordinate 365,735, forward strand.
AATACAGGTGAATACAGGTGAGGACAGGTGAGGACAGGCGAGGACAGGCGAGTACACGTGAGCACAGGTGAATACAGGTGATACAGGTGAATACAGGTGAGGACAGGTGAGTACACGTGAGCACAGGTGAATACAGGTGAGGACAGGTGAGGACAGGTGAGGACAGGTGAATACAGGTGAGGACAGGTGAATACAGGTGAGGACAGGTGTGGACAGGGGAGTTTAAACAGGTAAAACAGGCCCATGGCCCTTCAGAGCTCACACTGAGGTAAACACAGGTGAATACAGGTGAGGACAGGTGAGGACAGGTGAATACAGGTGAGGACAGGTGAATACAGGTGAGGACAGGTGAGGACAGGGGAGTTTAAACAGGTAAAACAGGCCCATGGCCCTTCAGAGCTCACACTGAGGTAAACACAGGTGAATACAGGTGAGGACAGGTGAGGACAGGTGAGCACAGGTGAGCACAGGTGAGGACAGGTGAGGACAGGTGAGGACAGGTGAGCACAGGTGAGGACAGGTGAGCACAGGTGAGCACAGGTGAGCACAGGTGAGCACAGGTGAGGACAGGTGAGGACAGGTGAGGACAGGTGAGGACAGGTGAATACAGGTGAGGACAGGTGAGGACAGGGGAATTTAAACAGGTAAAACAGACCCATGGCCCTTCAGAGCTCACACTGAGGTAAACACAGGTGAGTCTGACCAGGTAAACTCCCTCCTCCTTCAGGTCTCACCTCGGCCAGACGCAGGTTCTCGGCTTTGACCCTGACGCTGCGCGAGATGGACTCCAGGACCTCAGCGGTGCTCGAGTGCTCTTTGCTCACACTCACCAGGAACTGAAGAGGAAGAGAATCATGAACAAAAACACGATAACCTCCACTATGAGAAGAAGGTGTGTGTGTGTGTGTGTGTCTTTACCTTGACGGGTTTTTTATGTGGCTCTTTAGCGAAGTAAAAAACAGACAGCACCTTCTGTTTCTGAGGCAACGGCACCGGCAGGTACAGGAAAGGGTCAAACGTGATGGACACCTGAGGAGGAGGAGGGCGTTATATCTTCATGTGAACTTTCCGTTTCCTGTTTCTGTGGGTCTCACTCACCTTGGAGCAGGTGGGACAGACGAGCTTGGACTTAAACTGTCCCTGGAACAGATCCACGATGAAAGAGTCGTTCCTCATTTTGTGTCTCTGCCAGGCCTCCTCCGCCACCACCTACAACAACAACAACACAAAACTAACATATACAACAAAACAACAGAAAACTAAGATATACAAAACAACACCACCACCACCTACAACAACAACAACACAAAACTATAAAATATACAACTAAACAACAACAACACAAAACTATAAGATATACAACAAAACAACACAAAACTAAGATATACAAAACAACAACACCACCACCTACAACAACAAAAACAACAGAAAACTATAAGATATACAACAAAACAACACCACCACCACCTAACATGTACAACAAAAACAACACAAAACTATAAGATATATAACAAAACAACAACACAAAACTAAGATATACAACAAAACACCACCGCCATCTACAACAACACAAAACTATAATATATACAACAAAACACCACCGCCATCTACAACAACACAAAACTATAATATATACAACAAAACACCACCGCCATCTACAACAACACAAAACTATAATATATACAACAAAACAACAATAACACTGTCGCCACCTACAACACAAACCTATAAAATATACAACAAAACAACAACACAAAACTATAAGATACAACATAAAACTATGATATAAAACAAAACAACACTGCCGCTACCAGCTACAACAACACAAAACCATACGATATACAACAAAACAACACAAAACTAAGATATACAAAACACCACCTACAACAACAACACAAAACTATAAGATGTATACAACAAAACAACAACACCTACAACACAATAACACACAATATAAACAAAATTGCCACGACAACAATATGACTACAACAAAACACCATCTACAACAACCAAAACAAAACTACAACATAACACCTCTGCCACCGCCTACAACAATATAAACAACACACCACCACAAGCACAACATTACACCAACAAAATGAACACAACACTACACCATGAGCGTGTACAGGACTTTTACACCGACGGGAGGCGTGTTCCAGCTTCACACGTGTCTCATTTCTACGTTTGAGACTTTGTTGAATCAGTCAAAGATTTCATGTACAACTGTCTGACACGAGCACTTCAGCTACATTTTTATGGGAGTCCATTTTAAGCAAGTTTTATGGTGCTTTAGTGAATTTTTATTTAGAAGTGACTTTATTGATCTCACACAGTTATTCTCCTGTTATCAGGAGCAGTGAGCAGCACATACTGCGCCCAGGGACCATCTCCATGATCTTCTTGCTTCGGTTTGGTCAGGACCTCAGCTGGAGGATTTACCTATGGTGCATGTTTAGGGTTGATGGGGGAAACCGGAGTGCCCGGAGGAAACCCACCCAGACACGGGGAGAACATGCAAACTCCACACAAAAAGCGACCGGATCGAACCCGGAACCTTCTTGCTGTGAAGCATGAGTGCTAGCCACTCAGCCACCGTGCCAGTCTGATGTAGTCTGCATCTATCCACCATCCAAACAAAACAAAAAAAGCCACCAGCCTTGGCATCATCATGGACTCTGATTTTAAACTTGATAAACAAGTTAATGCGGTCGTGAAATCCAGTTTTTATCATCTTCGTCTTTTAGCCAAAATTGAATCTTTTTTATCCTTTTCAGATTTTGAGCGCGTCATGCATGCTTTTATTTCTTCTCGTCTGCACTTTATTCTGGAATGAATCAAAACGCACTTCATCATCTGCAGTTAGTCCAGAACGCTGCTGCTGCTGCGCCTTTTAACAGGACGGAAGAAATATGAGCACATCTCCCCTGTTCTTGCGTCTTTGCACTGGCTTCCTGTTCGTTTTAGGATTGATTTTAAGATTTTATTGTTTGTTTTTAAAGCTTTGAATGGACTGGCCCCAAAATACATCTGACCTCATCCAAATCTACAGCCCGGTGCTCTGAGGTCAGAGGGCAGCTCCAGCTCGTGGGCTCTAAGACTAGACTTAAAACTCGGGGGCCCAGGGCTTTCTCTGTGTTTGGCCCTAAGTTATGGAACGCTCTGCCCCCTCATGTCCAAACAGCCCCCACACTGGAGAGTTTTAAGTCTCGTCTTAAGACCCACTTTTATTCTCTGGCTTTTAATACCGCGCGAGTTGTGTGCTCCTCTGTGTTTTTTATAATTGCTTTTGTTTTTAGTTATTTTATTATTATCACTTTATTTATTGCTATTTTAGTCATGTTTTTATTAAGTTTTATTGATTTTATGTGCAGCACTTTGGAAACTTTCTGTTTATAAAATGTGTTAGAAATATAGAAATAAAGTTGGACTGGATTGGAAAAAAAGACACGTGGACACAAAAGGTCTTTGTGCCAAACTGATACAACTAAAACTGTAGAAAGACTTTTTTTTTTTTAGCTCTAACATGTGTTTTCCCCTACGATTTATTTGTTTTTCCTTCATGAGCTCAGATCTTTCCACAGGTCTCACCTCGTCCAGGCGTCCGTCCGAGTCCACCGTCTCCGTGTATGGTTTGTTCTGGATCCGGTTCAGATCCTCGTGAAGTCCGTCCAACAGGAATGCCATGAACTCCTGAGCGTCGTGCTGTGCGTAACCGGTGAACTGACTCGCTTTGCTCGCCACGATCGCCTGAAGACCGCACAGAGGGGAGGGATCTTAGTGGACAGGATTATAATCTTTACCACGTGAGTGTGACCCGGAGATCGTACCTTGAGTTTTGACGGTTGGAAGGCGTGGTGCGTCCCTTTCCAAAGTGCTCGGAGCAGGACGGCAAACCCGATGGCCAGACGACCCCCCGTCCCCAGAGGATTATTACAGTTTATCTCCGATTCAAACGCTCGGTCTGGAAACAAACAAGATCAATAAGACCTCCTAAGAACGTTTTTAAAGAAAGTGTCGCTGCAGGACCGACGGACGCCTACGGCCATCGTGTCCTTGGGCGAGGCTCTTCCCTCCTTCAGAGTTCAATAATAGAAATGCATTGCTCTTAAATGGCTCTTTTTATGACGCTCAAAGTCGCATTACGCCACGTTCATACATGGGGTAAGGTGTCGTGCCAAAGGACACAAAGGCAAAACCACCTCCAGTGTGTGAAGAGCGGAAATGGGTCAGGTAAATGGTCACATTTTTATACAGCGCTTTTGCACCTTCCAGGCACACCGGTGTACGCCGACACTGGGGCGAGGGGGGTTAAGTGTCCTGCCCAAGGACACAACGGCAGCATTCATCTGTGGGAGCTGGAATCATACCGCCAACCTGTGGGTCAGTGGATCTGACCGCTCAACCAGTTTTGTTACAGTGAAAGCAGTCCCCCCGGTGTTACCGTGAAAGCAGTCCCCTCCAGTGCTACCGTGAAAACAGTCCCCTCCAGTGCTACCGTGAAAACAGTCCCCCGGGTGTTGCAGTCAAAGCAGTCCCCCCGGTGTTGCAGTCAAAGCAGTCCCCCCGGTGTTGCAGTGAAAGCAGTCCCCCCGGTGTTGCAGTGAAAGTAGTATCCCCGGTGTTGCAGTGAAAGTAGTATCCCCGGTGTTGCAGTGAAAGTAGCCCTCCCCCCCGGGTGTTACCCTGAAAGCAGTCCCCCCCGGTGTTACCGTGAAAGTAGTCCCCCCGGTGTTACCGTGAAAGTAGTCCCCCCGGTGTTACCGTGAAAGTAGTCCCCCCCGGTGTTACCGTGACAGCAGTCCCCCCGGTGTTACCGTGAAAGCAGTACCCCCCGGTGTTACTGTGAAAGTAGCCCCCCCCCCCCCCCCCGATGTTACAGTGAAAGCAGTCCCCCCGATGTTACCGTGAAAGTAGCCCCCCGTTGTGTTACAGTAAAAAAAAAAAAAAAAAAAAAAAAAGGCCCCCCGGTGTTACCGTGAAAGTAGTCCCCCCCGGTGTTACCGTGAAAGTAGCCCCCCGGTGTTACCGTGAAAGCAGTCCCCCCGGTGTTACTGTGAGAGTAGCGCCGCGCCCCCGCCCCCCCCCCCCGGTGTTACTGTGAAAGCAGCTCCTCCCCCCGGTGTTACCGTGAAAGTAGTCCCTGAGCTCTCTGGTGTTGGACAGACTCTGGATGACACTGTTCATGAAGCAGGTGTTGCCCAGGTTGACCAGTCCGGTGAAGCCGGGCAGACAGACCTTCCTCTCCTCCTCTTCCTCTCGAACCTCGCTGACCGCTGGAGCGTGGGACATGGGCTGGACCATGCATGTGGGCTTGGGCTAAACAGAACACTCAGGTCAACTACGGAACTGAGTTAAGGACATTTTAGCGTTTGGTCATTTTTTAAATTTGATTTGAATGCATTTTCTTATTTAAGGAGTGTTGCCATGGACACCGGGCTGCAGTGTGTGTTTGTGATGTCATCTGCAGAGCATTGATATCTTCATTAGTACTTGTTCGGTGTGTATTCTCCTCACCGTGGCGACCGCCGGCTCACTCTTCAGAGACACGTGTTCGGAGCGAGGAGCCACAGAGTCCAGGCCGCTCTCCTCCACTCGCGCCGGAGCTTTAGGGGCTTTGGGTTTGTCCTCGACCCCACGGGGAGGCTCCTCGGAGGGGGGCAGGCTGTGCTGGCTGCTGCCCGGCTGGCTCTTCTCCAAACACGCAGGACCAGAGGGCACAGCCACCTTCGCACCCCCCACTGCACCTTCAACAGGGACACACAAGCCTGTGCTTAGAAAACACAAAATGTATAAATAAATGTATAAATGTAGAAATATATAAATGTATAAATGTATAAATATATAAATGTATAGGCTGGGACACGCTGTAAGCACAAGTTCAGACCAAGAACTTCACTAAGGTGACGAAATGTTCTTCTATAAAAACTCTGGACATGACATTAGTTTGTTAAATAGTAAAATCAATTTCTCCAGCATTTTGAAAGAGCAGCTGAGTGTCCTGCACACTCAGCTGAGGTCACCTGTGGAGCCATCACCATCCAGGGTCATGAGGTGGAGATCGTGGACTCCTACAAGAACCTCAGCGTTCATGTGAACAACAGGCTGGACTGGAGGGACAACTGTAATGCTGTGTACAAGAAGAGCATGAGCAGACTCTACTTCCTGAGGAAGCTCAGGTCTGTCAGTGTGTTCAGTAAGTTACTGGAGATCTTCTCCCAGTCTGTGGAGGCCAGAGCCCTGGACTCTGCTGTGGTCTGCTGGGGGAGCAGCACCAGTAAAAGAGACATCAGACGGATTGACAAACTGATCCGCAAAGCTGGTCACATGATGGGCTGTGAGCTGGAGACATTTGTCACAGTGAGGGACAGGAGGACACTGGACAAACTGCTCTCCATCATGGACACTCCTGCTCACCCACTGCACCAGACCATAGAGGGACAGATAATACTCCCTACAACTGTATACAGCTGGTACTGAACATCATATTTGATACTGTATTTTATATTTCACTACTACTTTTCTATTTAAATCTGATTGTACATATACAGTCATACCTCACGTTACGAAACCACTTCTGGAATGAATTAATTTCGTAAGGTAAGGTCTGACTGTATATTTATTACCATTATCTTATGTATATAATTGTGTCTCATCTGACACAGGTCTGTTGCTCTTCGGTGCTTTTCCATCTATTTGTTGTTCTTTTACCCTCTGTTATATTGTTTATATTTGACGAGTGAGCGACCGTACCCAAAACTATTTCCCTTGTGGATCAATAAAGTTTGTCTAAATCTAAATCTAATCCAATTATCAAATGTTTTATTCAAAGTTAAACTCATCCTTGTAAAAAAATGGGTGACCCCACGGTGACCCCTCAATGACCCCCACGGTGACCCCTCAGTGACCCCAGACCTTGTGTGGTGGGCGCCTCCAGGCCGCCCCAGCGCTGACTGTGTCTCTTCTTCAGAGCGACGTCCAGACGAGACGGAGTGAACGAGTACGAGCACTGCTCCGGCTCGATCAGGTTCCTGCAAACACACCAGGGCAAGAAAGAGGGGTATTAACCTCCAGGGGTATTACAGAGGGGGTATTTACCTCTGCGGGGTGTTACAGAGAGAGTATTTACCTCTGCAGAGTATTACAGAGGGGGTATTTACCTCTGCGGGGTGTTAAGAGAGAGTATTTACCTCTGCGGGGTGTTACAGAGGGGGTATTTACCTCTGCGGGGTGTTACAGAGAGAGTATTTACCTCTGCAGAGTATTACAGAGGGGGTATTTACCTCTGCGGGGTGTTACAGAGAGAGTATTTACCTCTGCAGAGTATTACAGAGGGGGTATTTACCTCTGCGGGGTATTACAGAGGGGGTATTTACCTCTGCAGAGTATTACAGAGGGGGTATTTACCTCTGCGGGGTGTTACAGAGGGGGTATTTACCTCTGCAGAGTATTACAGAGGGGGTATTTACCTCTGCGGGGTGTTACAGAGAGTATTTACCTCTGCGGGGTATTACAGAGAGGGTATTTACCTCTGCGGGGTGTTACAGAGAGGGTATTTACCTCTGCGGGGTATTACAGAGGGGGTATTTACCTCTGCGGGGTGTTACAGAGGGGGTATTTACCTCTGCAGAGTATTACAGAGGGGGTATTTACCTCTGCGGGGTATTACAGAGGGGGTATTTACCTCTGCAGAGTATTACAGAGGGGGTATTTACCTCTGCGGGGTATTACAGAGGGGGTATTTACCTCTGCAGAGTATTACAGAGGGGGTATTTACCTCTGCAGAGTATTACAGAGGGGGTATTTACCTCTGCGGGGTGTTACAGAGGGGGTATTTACCTCTGCGGGGTATTACAGAGGGGGTATTTACCTCTGCGGGGTGTTACAGAGGGGGTATTTACCTCTGCGGGGTGTTACAGAGAGAGTATTTACCTCTGCAGAGTATTACAGAGGGGGTATTTACCTCTGCGGGGTGTTACAGAGGGGGTATTTACCTCTGCGGGGTGTTACAGAGAGAGTATTTACCTCTGCGGGGTGTTACAGAGGGGGTATTTACCTCTGCGGGGTGTTACAGAGAGAGTATTTACCTCTGCAGAGTATTACAGAGAGAGTATTTACCTCTGCGGGGTGTTACAGAGGGGGTATTTACCTCTGCAGAGTATTACAGAGGCGGTATTTACCTCTGCGGGGTGTTACAGAGGGTATTTACCTCTGCGGGGTATTACAGAGGGGGTATTTACCTCTGCGGGGTATTACAGAGGGGGTATTTACCTCTGCGGGGTGTTACAGAGGGGGTATTTACCTCTACGGGGTGTAGAGGGGGTATTTACCTCTGCGGGGTATTACAGAGGGGGTATTTACCTCTGCAGAGTATTACAGAGAGAGTATTTACCTCTGCGGGGTGTTACAGAGGGGGTATTTACCTCTGCAGAGTATTACAGAGGCGGTATTTACCTCTGCGGGGTGTTACAGAGAGAGTATTTACCTCTGCGGGGTGTTACAGAGGGGGTATTTACCTCTGCGGGGTGTTACAGAGAGGGTATTTACCTCTGCGGGGTATTACAGAGGGGGTATTTACCTCTGCGGGGTGTTACAGAGGGGGTATTTACCTCTGCAGAGTATTACAGAGGGGGTATTAACCTCTGCGGGGTATTACAGAGGGGGTATTTACCTCTGCAGAGTATTACAGAGGGGGTATTTACCTCTGCGGGGTATTACAGAGGGGGTATTTACCTCTGCAGAGTATTACAGAGGGGGTATTTACCTCTGCAGAGTATTACAGAGGGGGTATTTACCTCTGTGGGGTATTACAGAGGGGGTATTTACCTCTGTGGGGTATTACAGAGGGGGTATTTACCTCTGCGGGGTGTTACAGAGGGGGTATTTACCTCTGCGGGGTATTACAGAGGGGGTATTTACCTCTGCAGAGTATTACAGAGGGGGTATTTACCTCTGCAGAGTATTACAGAGGGGGTATTTACCTCTGCGGGGTGTTACAGAGGGGGTATTTACCTCTGCAGAGTATTACAGAGGGGGTATTTACCTCTGCGGGGTGTTACAGAGAGAGTATTTACCTCTGCAGAGTATTACAGAGGGGGTATTTACCTCTGCGGGGTGTTACAGAGAGAGTATTTACCTCTGCAGAGTATTACAGAGGGGGTCTTTGCCTCTGCGGGGTGTTACAGAGGGGGTATTTACCTCGGCGGGGTGTTATAGAGGGGGTATTTACCTCTGCGGGGTGTTACAGAGAGGGTATTTACCTCTGCGGGGTATTACAGAGGGGGTATTTACCTCTGCGGGGTGTTACAGAGGGGGTATTTACCTCTGCAGAGTATTACAGAGGGGGTATTTACCTCTGCGGGGTATTACAGAGGGGGTATTTACCTCTGCAGAGTATTACAGAGGGGGTATTTACCTCTGCGGGGTATTACAGAGGGGGTATTTACCTCTGCAGAGTATTACAGAGGGGGTATTTACCTCTGCAGAGTATTACAGAGGGGGTATTTACCTCTGCGGGGTGTTACAGAGGGGGTATTTACCTCTGCGGGGTGTTACAGAGGGGGTATTTACCTCTGCAGAGTATTACAGAGGGGGTATTTACCTCTGCGGGGTATTACAGAGGGGGTATTTACCTCTGCAGAGTATTACAGAGGGGGTATTTACCTCTGCAGAGTATTACAGAGGGGGTATTTACCTCTGCGGGGTGTTAAGAGAGAGTATTTACCTCTGCGGGGTGTTACAGAGGGGGTATTTACCTCTGCGGGGTGTTACAGAGGGGGTATTTACCTCTGCGGGGTGTTACAGAGAGAGTATTTACCTCTGCAGAGTATTACAGAGGGGGTATTTACCTCTGCGGGGTGTTACAGAGGGGGTATTTACCTCTGCAGAGTATTACAGAGGGGGTATTTACCTCTGCGGGGTGTTACAGAGGGTATTTACCTCTGCGGGGTATTACAGAGGGGGTATTTACCTCTGCGGGGTGTTACAGAGGGGGTATTTACCTCTACGGGGTGTAGAGGGGGTATTTACCTCTGCGGGGTATTACAGAGGGGGTATTTACCTCTGCAGAGTATTACAGAGGGGGTATTTACCTCTGCGGGGTGTTACAGAGGGGGTATTTACCTCTGCAGAGTATTACAGAGGGGGTATTTACCTCTGCGGGGTGTTACAGAGAGTATTTACCTCTGCGGGGTGTTACAGAGGGGGTATTTACCTCTGCGGGGTGTTACAGAGAGGGTATTTACCTCTGCGGGGTATTACAGAGGGGGTATTTACCTCTGCGGGGTGTTACAGAGGGGGTATTTACCTCTGCAGAGTATTACAGAGGGGGTATTCACCTCTGCGGGGTATTACAGAGGGGGTATTTACCTCTGCAGAGTATTACAGAGGGGGTATTTACCTCTGCGGGGTATTACAGAGGGGGTATTTACCTCTGCAGAGTATTACAGAGGGGGTATTTACCTCTGCAGAGTATTACAGAGGGGGTATTTACCTCTGCAGAGTATTACAGAGGGGGTATTTACCTCTGCGGGGTGTTCCAGAGGGGGTATTTACCTCTGGGGGGTGTTACAGAGGGGGTATTTACCTCTGCAGAGTATTACAGAGGGGGTATTTACCTCTGCGGGGTATTACAGAGGGGGTATTTACCTCTGCAGAGTATTACAGAGGGGGTATTTACCTCTGCAGAGTATTACAGAGGGGGTATTTACCTCTGCGGGGTGTTACAGAGGGTATTTACCTCTGCGGGGTATTACAGAGGGGGTATTTACCTCTGCGGGGTGTTACAGAGGGGGTATTTACCTCTACGGGGTGTAGAGGGGGTATTTACCTCTGCGGGGTATTACAGAGGGGGGGATTTACCTCTCCAGAGTATTACAGAGCGGGTATTTACCTCTGCGTGGTGTTACAGAAGGGGTATTTACCTCTGCAGAGTATTACAGAGGGGGTATTTAGCTCTGGGGGGTGTTACAGAGAGTATTTAGCTCTGGGGGGTGTTATAGAGGGGGTATTTACCTCTGCGGGGTGTTACAGAGAGGGTATTTACCTCTGCGGGGTATTACAGAGGGGGTATTTACCTCTGCGGGGTGTTACAGAGGGGGTATTTACCTCTGCAGAGTATTACAGAGGGGGTATTTACCTCTGCGGGGTATTACAGAGGGGGTATTTACCTCTGCAGAGTATTACAGAGGGGGTATTTACCTCTGCAGGGTGTTACAGAGGGGGTATTTACCTCTGCGGGGTGTTACAGAGAGAGTATTTACCTCTGCAGAGTATTACAGAGGGGGTATTTACCTCTGCGGGGTGTTACAGAGGGGGTATTTACCTCTGCGGGGTGTTACAGAGGGGGTATTTACCTCTGCGGGGTATTACAGAGGGGGTATTTACCTCTACGGGGTGTAGAGGGGGTATTTACCTCTGCGGGGTATTACAGAGGGGGTATTTACCTCTGCAGAGTATTACAGAGGGGGTATTTACCGCTGCGGGGTGTTATAGAGGGGGTATTTACCTCTGCGGGGTGTTACAGAGAGGGTATTTACCTCTGCGGGGTATTACAGAGGGGGTATTTACCTCTGCGGGGTGTTACAGAGGGGGTATTTACCTCTGCGGGGTGTTACAGAGGGGGTATTTACCTCTGCAGAGTATTACAGAGGGGGTATTTACCTCTGCGGGGTATTACAGAGGGGGTATTTACCTCTGCAGAGTATTACAGAGGGGGTATTTACCTCTGCGGGGTGTTACAGAGGGGGTATTTACCTCTGCAGGGTGTTACAGAGGGGGTATTTACCTCTGCGGGGTGTTACAGAGGGGGTATTTACCTCTGCAGAGTATTACAGAGGGGGTATTTACCTCTGCAGAGTATTACAGAGGGGGTATTTACCTCTGCGGGGTGTTACAGAGTGGGTATTTACCTCTGCAGAGTATTACAGAGGGGGTATTTACCTCTGCGGGGTGTTACAGAGGGGGTATTTACCTCTGCAGGGTGTTACAGAGGGGGTATTTACCTCTGCGGGGTGTTACAGAGGGGGTATTTACCTCTGCGGGGTGTTACAGAGGGGGTATTTACCTCTGCGGGGTGTTACAGAGGGGGTATTTACCTCTGCGGAGTATTACAGAGGGGGTATTTACTCATGTCGTACCTGAGTCTGACCTGCCACCTGAACACGGTGTTGGGTCCACACCCCGGGTGAAGACGCAGGAAGTTTGAGTCACTGAGGAAAAACAGAACAAACATCAGAACAGAAGAACTTTTATTTATGAGCTTCAAAACCTGAAGAGGAACTATTTTCTGTTCCATAAAACTGTGTCCTCCTTCCTCCTCCCTCTCTCCTATCCTCCCTCGTTCTCTCCTCCTCTCTCCTCACCCCCCCCTCTACTCTCCTCCTCCCTCTCTCCTCTCTTCCTCCCTCTCTCTCCTCCCTCTCTCCTCTCCTCCCTCTCTCCTCTCCTCCCTCTCTCTCCTCCCTCTCTCTCCTCCCTCTCTCCTCTCCTCCCTCTCTCCTCTCCTCCCTCTCTCTCCTCCCCTCCCTCTCCTCGTCCCTCTCTCTCCTCTCCTCCCTCCCCTCTCCTCCCTCCCCTCTCCTCCCTCTCTCTCTCCTCGTCCTTCTCTCTCCTCCCTCTCTCTCCTCCCTCTCTCTCCTCCTCCCTCCCTCTCTCTCCTCCCTTTCTCTCCTCCCTTTCTCTCCTCCCTCTCTCTCTCCTCGTCCTTCTCTCTCCTCGTCCTTCTCTCTCTCTCTCTCTCTCTCTCCTCCCTCTCTGTCTCTCCTCCCTCTCTCTCTCCTCCCTCTCTCTCTCCTCGTCCTTCTCTCTCCTCGTCCTTCTCTCTCTCCTCCCTCTCTCTCTCTCCTCCTCCCTCTCTCTCCTCCTCTCTCTCTCTCCTCCCTCTCTCTCCTCCTCCCTCTCTCTCCTCTCTCTCTCTCTCCTCTCTCTCTCTCCTCCCTCTCTCTCCTCCTCCTCCTCTCTCTCCTCCCTCTCTCTCCTCCTCCCTCTCTCTCCTCCCTCTCTCTCTCCTCGTCCTTCTCTCTCTCCTCGTCCTTCTCTCTCTCCTCCCTCTCCCCCCCCTCCCTCCTCTCCTCCTCTCCTCCTCTCCTCACCTGGTCTGGAAGATGAGTGTGAAGTCCTGCTCTCTGAAGATCACTCTGGCGGTCTCTCTGCACACTCCTTTCACGTAGACGTTCACCACCATCAGGTCGGTTCCTTTCTCGTACGAGTCGTTTTTCACCAGCTGCAGCGTCACCATCTGCTCCGGCGCTGAAACACCAGAGGGGGCGCCGTTTACGATTCACATAAGCACCACAGGGGGCGCCGTTTAGGACAGATTCACATAAACATGTTGGTACCTTCTTGTCGGAGCGTGTCCACCAGGGGCTCCTCTTTGCACTGGTCACTCTTCTCCTCACAGTCTCCTCTGTCCAGTGGGGCCGCTGACCCCACGTCTCTGTGCGGCCTCTGCTGGTCTGCACTGACGTCGCCCCCTGGAGGTGATGGGGAGGTCCTCATCTCCAGGTCCTGGTTTGGAGCTTCTGATCCCTAAATACAAACACAGCGACACGTTAGAAATGTCCAAACACGGAGTTTAACTGTCACGTCACATATTTAGATCTCCAGAGTGGACCTCAGTCTGCCGTACATCTCCACCTAAAAGGACCTCAGTCTGCCGTACATCTCCACCTAAAAGGACCTCAGTCTGCCGTACACCTCCACCTAAAAGGACCTCAGTCTGCCGTACATCTCCACCTAAAAGGACCTCAGTCTGCCGTACACCTCCACCTAAAAGGACCTCAGTCTGCCGTACATCTCCACCTAAAAGGACGTACATCTCCACCTAAAAGGACCTCAGTCTGCCGTACACCTCCACCTAAAAGGACGTACATCTCCACCTAAAAGGACCTCAGTCTGCCGTACATCTCCACCTAAAAGGACGTACATCTCCACCTAAAAGGACCTCAGTCTGCCGTACATCTCCACCTAAAAGGACCTCAGTCTGCCGTACATCTCCACCTAAAAGGACGTACATCTCCACCTAAAAAGGACCTCAGTCTGCCGTACATCTCCACCTAAAAGGACCTCAGTCTGCCGTACATCTCCACCTAAAAGGACCTCAGTCTGCCGTACACCTCCACCTAAAAGGACCTCAGTCTGCCGTACACCTCCACCTAAAAGGACCTCAGTCTGCCGTACATCTCCACCTAAAAGGACCTCAGTCTGCCGTACATCTCCACCTAAAAGGACGTACATCTCCACCTAAAAAGGACCTCAGTCTGCCGTACATCTCCACCTAAAAGGACCTCAGTCTGCCGTACATCTCCACCTAAAAAGGACCCGTCTGCCGTACATCTCCACCTAAAAAGGACCTCAGTCTGCCGTACATCTCCACCTAAAAGGACCTCAGTCTGCCGTACATCTCCACCTAAAAGGACGTACATCTCCACCTAAAAGGACCTCAGTCTGCCGTACATCTCCACCTAAAAGGACCTCAGTCTGCCGTACATCTCCACGTAAAAGGACCTCAGTCTGCTGTACATCTCCACCTAAAAGGACCTCAGTCTGCTGTACATCTCCACCTAAAAGGACCTCAGTCTGCCGTACACCTCCACCTAAAAGGACCTCAGTCTGCCGTACATCTCCACCTAAAAGGACCTCAGTCTGCTGTACATCTCCACCTAAAAGGACCTCAGTCTGCCGTACATCTCCACCTAAAAGGACCTCAGTCTGCCGTACATCTCCACCTAAAAGGACCTCAGTCTGCTGTACATCTCCACCTAAAAGGACCTCAGTCTGCCGTACACCTCCACCTAAAAGGACCTCAGTCTGCCGTACATCTCCACCTAAAAGGACCTCAGTCTGCCGTACATCTCCACCTAAAAGGACCTCAGTCTGCCGTACATCTCCACCTAAAAGCCACGGGCCACTCCTTTGAGGACAGTGAGGTCCAGATCTTGGCCAGAGAAAAGAACTGGTTTGAGAGGAGGAGTTAAAGAAAGAGAATCCTTCCTTGGACAGAAATGGAGGTCTCAGACATCATTTGTCTCCATCTATAACTCTGTCCTCAAACCTAAATCAAAACAAAGAAAACAATAGTGCAGCAGGTCAGGTCCAGAGGAGTGGAAACACCATTATGGTCCTGAATGGTTCTGCTAACAAGACCCACACTCCACTCCCACTGCAGATCTAACAGGCCCACCTAACACCAACTGGAAACAAGTAGGTGTGGTAGTCTCACAGTCATTTCACTGCAGTGAGCGCCCCCTTCAGGCAGATATAGGCAGTGTCCACCAGTGTCTGACCAGAACTGAAGGAGCAGAAGAAACAGATTCCATAAACTGAATTAATAATAATAATAATTCATAAAATTGATACAGTGCCTTTCATGACCCCCAAAGCTCTTTACAGTTCATTCCTCATTCACTCCACTCTCAGTGGTGGTAAGATACTTTTGTAGCCACAGCTGCCCTGGGGCAGACTGATGGAAGTGAGGCTGCCAATCTGCGCCATCGGCCCCTCCGACCACCCCCAACACTCATGCACACACAACTTTCATACTCGGCAATGTGGGTGAAGTGTCTTGCCTAAGGACACAATTACAGTTTTTGCGACTGGCGCCCCCCTGTGGCTCCTGGAGTTCCCACCATCTCCTATCTGAGTCCTGACCGGGCCCCTGACCGGTCCCCTGACCAGGCCCCTGACCAGGCCCCTGACCAGGCCCCGCCCGAACAGGCAGTTTCTCTTTTTGCTGTGTTTTTTCTTGAGTTTTCAACCAACTTAAAACTTATTTTGCAGTGTTTGCTAATGTGTCGTTATGTCTCCATGGTAACTGCTGAAGATCACAGGCATACATACAGAACACCTCCGGTGTGATGTCTCCACACTGTGGTGGAAGAGAGCGCCCCCCCTGTGGTGCATGGATCACACTACAGCGTCTGAAGAACTTTCACCTCAGACTGAACGGTCCATCTACGGTTTTGAAAATGTAATAAAGCTCCAGATGGAAGCTTTAAAGTGAAAAGGACGGAGATCCAAACGAACGTACACTCAACAAAAATATAAACGCAACACTTTTGTTTTTGCTCCCATTTTTCATGACACAATATTACCATTTCTCTCAAACATTGTTCACAAATCTGTCTAAATGTGTGATAGTGAGCACTTCTGCTTTGCTGAGATAATCCATCCCACCTCACAGGTGCGCCACATCAAGATGCTGATCTGACATCATGATTAGTGCACAGGTGTGCCTTATACTGCCCACAATAAAAGGCCACTCTGAAATGTGCAGTTTTTTGTGCTTTATTGGGGGTCTGGGGACTCAGAACCAGTCAGTATCTGGTGTGACCACCATTTGCCTCATGCAGTGCAACACATCTTCTTCACATAGAGTTTATCAGATTGTCAGTTGTGGCCTGTGGAATGTTGGTCCACTCCTCTTCAATGGCTGTGCGAAGTTGCTGGATATTAGTGGGAGCTGGTACACGCTGTCGTATACGCCTGTCAAGCACATCCCAAACATGCTCAATGGGTGACATGTCCGGTGAGTATGCTGGCCATGCAAGAACTGGGACATTTTCAGCTTCCAAGAATTGTGTACAGATCCTTGCAACATGGGGCCGTGCATTATCTTGCTGAAACATGAGGTGATGTTCATGGATGTATGGCACAACAATGGGCCTCAGGATCTCATCACGGTATCTCTGTGCATTCAAAATGCCATCAATAAAATGCACCTGTGTTCTTCGTCCACAACAGATGCCTGCCCATACCATAACCCCACCACCACCATGGGCCACTCGATCCACAACATTGACATCAGCAAAGCGCTCACCCACACGACGCCACACATGCTGTCTGCCATCTGCCCTGAACAATGTAAACCGAGATTCATCCGTGAAGAGAACACCTCTCCAACGTGCCAGACGCCATTGAATGTGAGCATTTGCCCACTCAAGTCTGTTACGGCGACGATCTGGAGTCAGGTTAAGACCTCGATGAGGACGACGAGCATGCAGTTGAGCTTCCCTGAGACGGTTTCTGACAGTTTGTGCAGAAATGGTTTGGTTATGCAAACCAGTTGTTTCAGCAGCTGTCTGAGTGGCTGGTCTCAGACGATCTTGGAGGTGAACCTGCTGGATGTGGAGGTCCTGGGCTGGTGTGGTTACACGTGGCCTGCGGTTGTGAGGCCGGTTGGATGTACTGCCATATTCTCTGAAACGCCTTTGGAGACGGCTTATGGTGGAGAAATGAACATTCAATTCACGAGCAACAGATCTGGTTGACATTCCTGCTGTCAGCATGCCAATTGCACGCTCCCTCAATGCTTGTGACTGCACATTTCAGAGTGGCCTTTTATTGTGGGCAGTATAAGGTACACCTGTGCACTGGTCATGATGTCAGATCAGCATCTTGATGTGGCACACCTGTGAGGTGGGGTGGATTATCTCAGCAAAGCAGAAGTGCTCACTATCACACATTTAGACAGATTTGTGAACAATGTTTGAGAGAAATGGTAATATTGTGCATCTGGAATGAATTTTACATCTTTAAGTCCATCTCATGAAAAATGGGAGCAAAAACAAAAGTGTTGCGTTTATATTTTTGTTGAGTATATAAAAGAAGACGATAAGATCGTTCTGCCCCTGATCTCTGGAGTTACAGAAGTGACACTGACCTGAGTGTTAGTGTGGGAGGAGTCATCAGGCAGCGGCGTGTGTTCCCCGTGTGTGTGCGTGCTCCGTCCAGTGGGCAGGTGCGGCGGCAGGTGCGGCGGCAGGTGCGGTGCAGGGGCAGGGGGCTCTGTGAGCTCTGAGACAGTCTTATTATGGGTGTTTATCCTGGTGTTTGTCCTGGTGTTCTCTGTGCAGTCGGCTCTGGCCTGAGGGACACGTTTACGCTCACACCTGCTGCTGCTCCTCTGCTCACCGGGGCACGCCTGGTTCTGCTGGGTCTGGTTCTGCTGGGTCTGGTTCTGCTGGGTCTGGGTCTGCTGGGTCTGGTGGGTCTGGTTAGGAGCAGGAGAGGAGGACTGGACTTTAGCCTGGTGGACTTGGTTCTTCTCTGAGGGCCCGGTGGACTCCTTCTTTTTATTGGACTGAAACAGCAGCAGAAAAAGTCCAAATGTTAAAGGTTCGAGTAAATCTACAGACACAATCATACAGGAGCTCTGCTGACGTCTGGTGTTCTGGTGTAGATGTTTGGTGTTCTGGTGTAGATGTTTGGTGTTCTGGTGTAGATGTTTGGTGTTCTGGTGTAGATGTTTGGTGTTCTGGTGTAGATGTTTGGTGTTCTGGTGTAGATGTTTGGTGTTCTGGTGTAGATGTTTGGTGTTCTGGCGTAGATGTAGGGTGTTCTGGCGTAGATGTCGGGTGTTCTGGCGTAGATGTCGGGTGTTCTGGCGTAGATGTCGGGTGTTCTGGTGTAGATGTCGGGTGCTCTGGTGTAGACGTCGGGTGTTCTGGTGTAGATGTCTGGTGCTCTGGCGTAGATGTTTGGTGTTCTGGTGTAGATGTTTGGTGTTCTGGTGTAGATGTTTGGTGTTCTGGTGTAGATGTCGGGTGTTCTGGTGTAGATGTCTGGTGTTCTGGTGTAGATGTTTGGTGTTCTGGCGTAGATGTCTGGTGTTCTGGCGTAGATGTCTGGTGTTCTGGTGTAGATGTCGGGTGTTCTGGCGTAGATGTCGGGTGTTCTGGTGTAGATGTCTGGTGTTCTCGTGTAGATGTCTGGTGTTCTCGTGTAGATGTCGGGTGTTCTGGCGTAGATGTCGGGTGTTCTGGCGTAGATGTCGGGTGTTCTGGTGTAGATGTCTGGTGTTCTGGTGTAGATGTCGGGTGTTCTGGTGTAGATGTCGGGTGTTCTGGCGTAGATGTCGGGTGTTCTGGCGTAGATGTCGGGTGTTCTGGCGTAGATGTCGGGTGTTCTGGTGTAGATGTGTGGTGTTCTGGCGTAGATGTCGGGTGTTCTGGCGTAGATGTCGGGTGTTCTGGCGTAGATGTCGGGTGTTCTGGCGTAGATGTCGGGTGTTCTGGCGTAGATGTCGGGTGTTCTGGCGTAGATGTCGGGTGTTCTGGCGTAGATGTCGGGTGTTCTGGCGTAGATGTCGGGTGTTCTGGTGTAGATGTCTGGTGTTCTGGTGTACCATGAGCGAGGGCCAGATGTGGAAGGGGATCTTCTTGTGCAGGACGAGGTGCAGGAGTCCGGTCTTCTCTTTGTACTGAACTCTGCTGCACGATGCTTCGATCTCCTCCTGCAGGGGGCAGCACCACTCACGCCCGTCTGAAACACAACAGACCAGAGTGACACCAAACTCACACAAGGACAGGTGAGACAGGTGAGGTACAGTTGTAGTACAGTTGTAGTACAGTTGTAGTGCAGGTGTAGTGCAGGTGTAGTACAGGTGTGGTACAGGTGTAGTACAGGTGTAGTACAGGTGCGGTACAGGTGCGGTACAGGTGTTGTACAGGTGCGGTACAGGTGCGGTACAGGTGCGGTACAGGTGCGGTACAGGTGTGGTACAGGTGTAGTACAGTTGCTGAACAGGTGTGGTACAGTTGCTGAACAGGTGTGGTACAGGTGTAGTACAGTTGCTGAACAGGTGTGGTACAGGTGTAGTACAGTTGCTGAACAGGTGTTGTACAGGTGTAGTACAGGTGCGGTACAGGTGTGGTACAGTTGCTGAACAGGTGTAGTACAGTTGCTGAACAGGTGTGGTACAGGTGTGGTACAGGTGTTGTACAGTTGCTGAACAGGTGTGGTACAGGTGTGGTACAGGTGTAGTACAGTTGCTGAACAGGTGTTGTACAGGTGTAGTACAGGTGCGGTACAGGTGTGGTACAGTTGCTGAACAGGTGTAGTACAGTTGCTGAACAGGTGTGGTACAGGTGTGGTACAGGTGTTGTACAGTTGCTGAACAGGTGTTGTACAGTTGCTGAACAGGTGTTGTACAGGTGTTGTACAGGTGCGGTACAGGTGTTGTACAGGTGCGGTACAGGTGCGGTACAGGTGTGGTACAGGTGTTGTACAGGTGTGGTACAGGTGCGGTACAGGTGCGGTACAGTTGCTGAACAGGTGTAGTACAGGTGTAGTACAGTTGCTGAACAGGTGTAGTACAGGTGTAGTACAGTTGCTGAACAGGTGTGGTACAGGTGTAGTACAGTTGCTGAACAGGTGTGGTACAGGTGTAGTACAGTTGCTGAACAGGTGTGGTACAGGTGTGGTACAGGTGCAGTACAGTTGCTGAACAGGTGTAGTACAGTTGCTGAACAGGTGTAGTACAGGTGTAGTACAGTTGCTGAACAGGTGTAGTACAGGTGTAGTACAGGTGTTGTACAGGTGTAGTACAGTTGCTGAACAGGTGTGGTACAGGTGTAGTACAGTTGCTGAACAGGTGTGGTACAGGTGCAGTACAGTTGCTGAACAGGCGTAGTACAGTTGCTGAACAGGCGTAGTACAGGTGTAGTACAGTTGCTGAACAGGCGTAGTACAGGTGTAGTACAGTTGCTGAACAGGTGTGGTACAGGTGTGGTACAGGTGTGGTACATGTGTGGTACATGTGTAGTACAGGTGTAGTACAGGTGTAGTACAGTTTCTCACCGGGGAAGCTGACGAGAGCATGTGTGTCACTGAAGCTGCTGCTCACATCGTCGGTGCTCTGGACTCCGTCACCACAACGAAGACGCACAATCACATCACTGGCATTCTGCTTCCAGTCCACAAACACATCTGGAACACAACAACAACACAACAGGGTTTAAACCAGCCGAGCACACATACGTGTTGTGTGAACAGAACACAGGGTTGGTCAGACTGGAGGATGGAGCGGTCAGTTCTGTAGAACATTCTTCTTCTTCATAAGAATGATCCAAAAGGAAATCCACAAAACTTAAACACAGTAAAGGTGCACTATGCAACTTTTGTGGGATTAAACCATCTCCACGGAAACAGCACTGGGGTAAACACTGCAGGGATTTTAGACAGGAAGGGCATCTGACACACAGGCTAATCTAGAACTTAAACTGACTCAACGCCTGAAAGGTCCGAGAAAATGATCTTCTGCAGCTGGTCTCAAACACACACACACAGGACACACACTTCAAAATAAAGTCGTACATTCAGCTCTCAGACTCTCACAGAGCAGATGGTGTTGATGTTTATTTGGGATTTTAAATAAGTTTTGTGCGCCTGGTTTCTTATTTCACACTTTATTGGGAGTTAAAATATTGAATATTTGGAAAAACCACTCCGAGTGTTGTACAGTAGACGTGTTTGTGCTGCCCTCTACTGGTGGACCCGTTCTACATACGAGTTTGAGTTTCAATTTGTGTCCAACAACAATTCTAAAATTCCAATGCTGATTTATTTTTAGTTACAAAAAACATTGGACTCATTTATTTCAGGTTTATCCAGGTTCAGGTGTGATCGTGAGTGTCCGGGACGAGGGGACGAGCGGCGAGAGAACGGTCTGCAGGAAAAAATGTGTTTGAGTAAATCATTATGAGCTATTCAGTTACCATTTTACAGTTTAATTTTGTGACGAAACTAAGTTCTCCTGGTTTCTGCGCCGGTTTTGTAAATATTCTGTTTTTTTTAAGTAGGGAAACATGAATTTGAAATGTTTTTATTGGGTCTGCAGTGGCTTCAGTGTTCTCTAGATTTAATTGTTGGTTACAAACATATCTGCACATTTAGTCATCACTTCAGCCCGCAGTAATTAGTCCTCATTTTGTTTTTGTAATTCTGTTCATGAAAACTATGAGGAAACAGGCCCCAGTATCGGTGACGCATAAATGAGCCTCTGAAAGCCGACACCGGGCTGAGGAGGAACGACAGCAAACGGACACGTCTCTCCACACTCACAAGACAAAAGCACCGGGGTCTTCAGGACAGGTCCAGTTACACTGAGGACCAGAGCAAAGATCAGACTGAGCAGACCCATGTGAAGGTCTGGAGAGCATCATCGTTCTCAGATCACAGAGAGGTCTACAGACACGTTAGAATTCCTGTTCATTTCAGAAGGATCGTCGTCTGATCTGGCTTAGGTTCCAGAAATAACCCACAATAAGTGAAATCCGCGAAGTAGGGCAACTTTATATTTTACAATTATTCTACATGTTTTAAGGCTGTAAACGCCTCATCACACACATTATACGCTTTTCTCACACTGGAATTAACCTTTTCTCACATTTCTCTCTCATTTAAACACTCAAACTTTCATAGATTTTCAAAAAAAGTATAAATAGTGAAGCGTGGGGGGCAGGACCGGAGAAGTGTGCGCGCAGACACGTGCACCCGCTGATCGTGGTCAAATCCATAGAGCAACATGACCAGCGTCCCACCCGGGGCTGCGAGCCCCCCCCCCCCCGGTGGTGGGACAGTCGCGAGCCCCCCCCCCCCGGTGGTGGGACAGTCTCGCGCCCCCCGGTGGCAGGAGAGTCTCACGCTCGCGCCCCCCGGTGGCGGGACAGTCTCGCCCCCCCCCGGTGGCGGGACAGTCTCGCCCGCCCCCTCGGTGGTGGGACAGTCGCGAGCCCCCCCCCCGGTGGCGGGACAGTCTCGCGCCCCCCGGTGGCGGGACAGTCTCGCGCCCCCCGGTGGCGGGACAGTCTCGCGCCCCCCGGTGGCGGGACAGTCTCGCGCCCCCCGGTGGCGGGACAGTCTCGCGCCCCCCCGGTGGCAGGAGAGTCTCGCCCCCCCCCCCCCCGGTGGCGGGACAGTCTCGCCCCCCCCCCGGTGGCGGGACAGTCTCGCCCGCCCCCTCGGTGGTGGGACAGTACCTTTCTTGACCTCTGCGATGACCCGCTCTGTGGCTGTGGCTCTCTTGGCCTCTCGACTCTCTTGGTTCACTCGATCTTTCTGTTTCTTTTTACTGGAGCTGTGGTCCAGGGGCCCCGTTCTGTGCTGGGCCCGTCCTCCTCCACTGCCCCCTGCAGGAGAAACAGCACATGTGCAGCGAAACGTCAAAAGAAAGACGTGGGACGTTCAGATGTGACTCTTTGGTTAGTCTGAGTGTTAAATGTGAACTTCATGATCATGTCAGACGTTCTCCTGGTGTCTCCTGCAGGGTGAGGTTCTGGTGCACTTTCAGAAGAACACCCTGGAGACACAGACAGGTGTGTCACAGACGTACCTCCTCCTCCTCCTCCTGCGCTGGCGTCCATCTTGGGGCACTTGGCGCTCACTGGCCGCCCGTCGCCGCTCTCACTTCCGCTGCTGGGCTCTGAATCGGAGGGTTGCCTCTTTCTGCCCGGCCCGGCTATTTTGGCGATGATTCAGGTGAGGACTCTCCCAGCGCGGAATCAGGAGGGACGGGAAAAGATCTGAGAAGGCAAAAACAACTTCAGATGATGTACAGAATGTAGAATCCAACAGTGATGTCGCCACACTAAAAATGTTACTATACTATAGGACTATACTAAGGACTCAATACTGATTCTGACCCCACGATGAGAATAAAAACCCTCTGTGTTCAGACCATCTCCTGTGAAGGTCCACATTAAATGGTAGAACTTCCTTTTCTCTTCCCATGTGTTTTACATGTGTGGAATCCTCACTGGTCCTGTAGCTTCCACAGTGGTCCTGTAGGTTCCTCGGTGGTCCTGTAGGTTCCTCGGTGGCCCTGTAGGTTCCACGGTGGTCCTGTAGGTTCCACGGTGGTCCTGTAGGTTCCACAGTGGTCCTGTAGGTTCCACAGTGGTCCTGTAGGTTCCACAGTGGTTCTGAAGTTTTCTCAGTGGTCCTGTAGGTTCCACGGTGGTCCTGTAGGTTCCACAGTGGTCCTGTAGGTTCCACAGTGGTCCTGTAGGTTCCACAGTGGTCCTGTAGGTTCCACAGTGGTCCTGTAGGTTCCACAGTGGTCCTGTAGGTTCCACA
Organism: Paratrypauchen microcephalus; assembly: GCA_036785185.1. Lineage (NCBI taxonomy): Eukaryota > Metazoa > Chordata > Actinopteri > Gobiiformes > Gobiidae > Paratrypauchen > Paratrypauchen microcephalus. The sequence continues at coordinate 389,588 of JAVJIX010000036.1, forward strand.
GTGGTCCTGTAGGTTCCTCGGTGGTCCTGTAGGTTCCTCGGTGGTCCTGTAGGTTCCACGGTGGTCCTGTAGGTTCCACGGTGGTCCTGTAGGTTCCACGGTGGTCCTGTAGGTTCCACGGTGGTCCTGTAGGTTCCACGGTGGTCCTGTAGGTTCCACAGTGGTTCTGAAGTTTTCTCAGTGGTCCTGTAGGTTCCACGGTGGTCCTGTAGGTTCCACGGTGGTCCTGTAGGTTCCACGGTGGTCCTGTAGGTTCCACGGTGGTCCTGTAGGTTCCTCGGTGGTCCTGTAGGTTCCTCGGTGGTCCTGTAGGTTCCTCGGTGGTCCTGTAGGTTCCACGGTGGTCCTGTAGGTTCCACAGTGGTCCTGTAGGTTCCACAGTGGTCCTGTAGGTTCCTCGGTGGTCCTGTAGGTTCCTCGGTGGTCCTGTAGGTTCCTCGGTGGTTCTGAAGTTTTCTCAGTGGTCCTGTAGGTTCCTCGGTGGTCCTGTAGGTTCCACAGTGGTCCTGTAGGTTCCTCGGTGGTCCTGTAGGTTCCTCGGTGGTCCTGTAGGTTCCTCGGTGGTCCTGTAGGTTCCTCGGTGGTCCTGTAGGTTCCTCGGTGGTCCTGTAGGTTCCACAGTGGTCCTGTAGGTTCCACAGTGGTCCTGAAGTTTTCTCAGTGGTCCTGTAGGTTCCACAGTGGTCCTGTAGGTTCCACAGTGGTCCTGTAGGTTCCTCGGTGGTCCTGTAGGTTCCACAGTGGTCCTGTAGGTTCCTCGGTGGTCCTGTAGGTTCCTCGGTGGTCCTGTAGGTTCCTCGGTGGTCCTGTAGGTTCCTCGGTGGTTCTGAAGTTTTCTCAGTGGTCCTGTAGGTTCCTCGGTGGTCCTGTAGGTTCCTCGGTGGTCCATGGGCGTATACTCGTCTCTTATACTTGTTCTGATCAGCTTTATATCATTAATAATCATAATAATGCATCAGTTTTATACAGCACTTTTCTGGACAGCGTGTAAAAGATGGGTAAAAACGAAGGGAAATGTGTCAGTTTTTTAAAAATACCAGCGTTCATGTAAACGGAGCCTTCGTATGTACCCATTGTTTACACGCAAATAGCGAATTCACCTCTGAAAACGAATCCTTCTAAAAACTCCGGCTAGAGTGGAGATTCTGGAAAACTACGGTTTCACGTTTGCGTGTAAAGTTCGATTCTAGTTGTCTTGCAGAGTGTTCTTCTTCTTCCTACACCGCCGCCCACGGGCTTGGCGTAGTGACGATGGCGCTCGATGACGTATTTATGCGGGTTGGTAAACGAAAACTTGCGTGAAGACATTTATTGTTCAGCGTTCCTGTGCCTTTTAACCTTATACTGTTGTGTTTTTTTTAGTTGATTGTACAGACTTATTATTTATCTTAATTTTTGATGCATGCTCTTTTTTCCAACCGTTTCTGAAACTTGCGTTGTGACACTGCAATTTCCCCATTGTGGGACAAATAAAGGATTATCTTATCTTATCTCAGTCGTCCAGGTAGAATCCATGATAAAAGGAGAAATTCAATTTGTCAACAGGACAAAGTTCTGAACTGACGAAGCCTCTCGGATGAGCGGCGAAATGTTTTCGACCAAACAAACTTTGTCCAGTTGACAAATTGAATTTCTCCTTTTATCATAAATGAAAACTTATTTGAAAACGATACTATGTGCACAATGTTACTTTGGAAAACAGAGGGAGAGAAATATTTGTTTCTCAACATACCCGGTTATGTGTAAACGTCGCCCTCGTAAAAACAGTCCAAACGCTCACCAAGCAACACACCAAAAAGAGACTGAAATATTTGTGTGACCAAACTCCTGAACTAACCTCATCAAGCTTCATGTTCAACCACTAAACAGGAACAAGGAACATTCACTAAAGCGAAAGAGTTCTAATTAACAAACACTAAAACAACAGGGCAGTGTGTTCTCTCGTTCTGTCCGCTCACACAAAAGCACAAGTGAATTTAAAAGTGAAATAAACACAAAAAAGTCTTAAATATAACAAAAAGAGCCTGATGTTCTGTGGGTTTGTTGTTACCGGAGAGTCTCGGAGCAGGAAGCGGCTTCAGTCCAAACAAAACAAACGTTACACCGGAACATTAGCACAGAACACTGAACCGTCCCGTTTACCGGTTTATCACAGCTATAAACCCCGAGGATCTGTGAACGAACACCCGCCGTGTCCGGTTACACCGAGTCCCTCCGGCTCTGTCGCTCCATGTCAGAGTTAAATGAGATTAGTCCGACTTCCCGGAGCTAACGGCTAACGGTTAGCTCCTTAGCTCCTGCTACATGCTAATGCTACATGCTAATGCTACATGCTAATGCTACATGCTAATGCTACATGCTAATGCTACATGCTATCGGAGGTTCGGATAAAAACACTCGACACTTTGACATTAAACCGTGACATCGGCCCGGACCGCGGCTCTGAGCCCCGCTACACCCGGACACACGCGCTCACTCACGGGGGGAGAGGTCTGTGGAGGTCCGGTCCGGACAGAGGCCGGTACAGCGCGGAGCACACCGGGGGCCGTGAGCCGCAGGCCGCAGCTCCTCCCCGGGACTCTGCTCCTGCTCTGCACCGCTCTGCTGCGCTCTCCCCGGGACTCTGCTCCTGCTCTGCCCCGCTCTGCTGCGCTCTCCCCGGGACTCTGCTCCTGCTCTGCCCCGCTCTGCTGCGCTCTCCCCGGGACTCTGCTCCTGCTCTGCACCGCTCTGCTGCGCTCTCCCCGGGACTCTGCTCCTGCTCCGCCCCGCGCTCACCGGGTCTCTCCTCCGCTCTCCCGGGGGCTCCGGGTCTTCCTCCGGGTCTTCCTCCGGGTCTTCCTCCGGGTCTTCCTCCGGGTCTTCCTCCGGGTCTCCGGGTCTCCGGGTGTCGTCTCCTCAGCCCGGGCTCGGGTTGGACCGGGGCCGGAGGTTCATGGTGCTCGTTGGGGGGAATGTTCTGTCTTAGTGCGGGTCATGAGGAGGTTCTGGTTCGGTTCTGGTCCGGATCGCTTATCTGACGTTTCTGCGGCTGCTCAGGGCGCGCGCCTCGTGCACGTGTGCCGGGAGCGCGCAGTGTGCCGGCTGCGCGTTCACGTGTGTTCTTCTTCGGGGTTTGATGGACTCGGGCTGTAGCGCCCCCTGCTGGACCCTCCACTGAACTCTGCCTCTGATTGCAGGGCTCTCAAGTTTGGAGCGGGGTCGTGCGTGAGACTGTTTTCTGAGGAGCGGGGAAGGGGGGGCGCTTGAATTGCGTGAGAAATGCCGTGTGAGGCATTTCGTTGAATTTGGTGTTGAGAGCCCTGTGTAAATGTTTGTCTAAAGAGCAAACTTTAAAGGCAAAGTAACGTTATTTTACAATCTGAGCCTTCTTTCGGTAATAAAACAAGTCGTTTGACTCACCCATATCACGTTCGTGTCATTTGGAGCTGTTTGAAGAAAGTTATGTTGTAGCGTATCCGTTAGCATTTGTATTCGGGGCATTACTTTGCGGTCTCCAAATAACACAAACTTTAGCACTTTTCAAATCATAGAAGCTCGATGTCTTAATGTAAGATTTCGTTTGAATCAAAAGTGGCCTGTAATCCGAGATTTATCCATAGTTTTCAGCTTTGCGTTTCATGTTTGGGTCCCGGGAGCTGAGAGCACAGTCCGCACATGCGCACTGGCCTCCTCATCTACTCGAAACTATGGCTAAATCTCGGATTACAGGCCACTTTTGCTTCAAACAAAATCTTACATTAAGACATCGGGCTTCTATGATTTGAAAAGTGCTAAAGTTTGTGTTATTTGGACACCGCAAAGTAATGCCCCGAGCATATGATACAGCACCATGTTAACGGATACGGGATCATTAGTAGAACAGAACGGCTCAACATAAGTTCTGCGATACTGCTCCAATTGACAGAAAAATGCTATGGGTGAGTAAAACTACTTGTTTTATTGCCGAAAGAAGGCTCAGATTGTAAAAAAAACGTTAATTTGCCTTTAACTACAAAGCAACTAACGACAGTTATATACATGAAGTTATTAGGCCTACCTGATGGTTCTGTTTGTTTTATCAACACCGTCTTGTCGTTCCTCGTGTTCTGTCGCTGTTCAGTGCAGTGCGCGCTTTGACACTCGCTGAGCGGGGAGGAAGGAGGGAGCGGGGAGGGAGGAGGGGGGGGGAGGGGGTTCCGCTGAAAACGCGCGGTGCCTGCATAAACTGAACCACACAGACCGATTTTCTGGGCACAAAAAAAAAAAAAATCAGCGTGAGAAATGCTATGTGTGGCGTGTGAGCGTGTGAACATGTCGAATTGTGTGTGTCACACTCTCAATGCGAGAGACTTGAGAGCCCTGGATGGGTTGAGCTCCACTGAACTCTGCCTCTGATTGGTTGAGCTCCACTGAACTCTGCCTCTGATTGGTTGAGCTCCACTGAACTCTGCCTCTGATTGGTTGAGCTCCACTGGACTCTGCCTCTGATTGGTTGAGCTCCACTGAACTCTGCCTCTGATTGGTTGAGCTCCACTGGACTCTGCCTCTGATTGGTTGAGCTCCACTGGACTCTGCCTCTGATTGGTTGAGCTCCACTGGACTCTGCCTCTGATTGGTTGAGCTCCACTGGACTCTGCCTCTGATTGGTTGAGCTCCACTGGACTCTGCCTCTGATTGGTTGAGCTCCACTGGACTCTGCCTCTGATTGGTTGAGCTTCAAACGCAGCAACAGTTTGAACCGTGGTGCTTCTCTACATTTGCATGATGCTGAGCCCTGTGAATATGATTCTTACACCTCTGTTATTGTTTATACCATATGTTGTATATTTGAAATTTGAAATAAAAAACATCCAAACAGCATATATTGTCATTTGGTGACATTTACGAAGAATCTAGCAAAAAAAAAAAAAAAGTCTTTTTGATAGAAAGACATGGTTTCGAAGGTAAGTGTGAGGGAGTGTGGTATTACACAGGGGCAGTTCTGGGCATGGGCGGACAGGGCAGCCACCCAGGGGGCAGCCACCCAGGGGGCAGCCACCCAGGGGGCAGCCACCCAGGGGGAAGCCACCCAGGGGGAAGCCACCCAGGGGGTAAATCAGTGTAGGACCGCCGCTGAGTTCACATGATTCATAATGAACTGACTAATTAAATTATGGAGAAGCAGAGGCTTTTGTCTTTGTTCTGTAATTCATAATAAGAGACCGGGTTTAGACCTGGTTTAGTCCTGGTTTAGACCTGGTTTAGTCCTGGTTCAGACCTGGTTTAGTCCTGGTTCAGTCCTGGTTTAGTCCTGGTTTAGTCCTGGTTCAGTCCTGGTTCAGTCCTGGTTTAGACCTGGTTCAGTCCTGGTTTAGTCCTGGTTTAGTCCTGGTTTAGTCCTAGTTTAGTCCTGGTTTAGTCCTGGTTTAGTCCTGGTTTAGACCTGGTTTAGTCCTGGTTCCTGGTTCAGTCCTGGTTTAGTCCTGGTTCAGTCCTGGTTTAGTCCTGGTTCAGACCTGGTTTAGTCCTGGTTCAGTCCTGGTTTAGTCCTGGTTCAGACCTGGTTTAGTCCTGGTTTAGTCCTGGTTTAGTCCTGGTTCAGTCCTGGTTTAGACCTGGTTTAGACCTGGTTCAGTCCTGGTTCAGTCCTGGTTTAGTCCTGGTTCAGTCCTGGTTTAGTCCTAGTTTAGTCCTGGTTTAGTCCTGGTTTAGTCCTAGTTTAGTCCTGGTTTAGTCCTGGTTTAGTCGTAGTTTAGTCCTGGTTTAGTCCTGGTTCCTGGTTCAGACCTGGTTCAGTCCTGGTTCAGTCCTGGTTTAGTCCTGGTTTAGTCCTGGTTCAGTCCTGGTTTAGTCCTGGTTCAGACCTGATTTATTCCTGGTTTAGTCCTGGTTCAGACCTGGTTTAGTCCTGGTTTAGTCCTGGTTTAGTCCTGGTTCAGTCCTGGTTCAGACCTGGTTCAGTCCTGGTTTAGTCCTGGTTTAGTCCTGGTTCAGTCCTGGTTTAGTCCTGGTTTAGTCCTGGTTTAGTCCTGGTTCAGACCTGGTTTAGTCCTGGTTTAGACCTGGTTTAGTCCTGGTTTAGACCTGGTTTAGACCTGGTTTAGTCCTGGTTTAGTCCTAGTTTAGTCCTGGTTTAGTCCTGGTTTAGTCCTGGTTTAGTCCTGGTTTAGTCCTAGTTTAGTCCTGGTTTAGTCCTGGTTTAGACCTGGTTTAGTCCTGGTTTAGACCTGGTTTAGACCTGGTTTAGTCCTGGTTTAGACCTGGTTTAGTCCTGGTTTAGTCCTGGTTTAGACCTGGTTTAGTCCTGGTTTAGTCCTGGTTTAGTCCTAGTTTAGTCCTGGTTTAGACCTGGTTTAGTCCTGGTTTAGTCCTGGTTCAGTCCTGGTTCAGACCTGGTTTAGTCCTGGTTTAGTCCTGGTTCAGACCTGGTTTAGTCCTGGTTCAGTCCTGGTTCAGTCCTGGTTCAGTCCTGGTTCAGACCTGGTTTAGTCCTGGTTTAGTCCTGGTTCAGTCCTGGTTTAGTCCTGGTTTAGTCCTGGTTTAGTCCTGGTTTAGACCTGGTTTAGTCCTGGTTTAGTCCTGGTTTAGTCCTGGTGTAGTCCTGGTTTAGTCCTGGTTTAGTCCTGGTTTAGTCCTGGTTCAGTCCTGGTTTAGTCCTGGTTTAGTCCTGGTGTAGTCCTGGTTTAGTCCTGGTTTAGTCCTGGTTTAGTCCTGGTGTAGTCCTGGTTTAGACCTGGTTTAGTCCTGGTTTAGTCCTGGTTCAGTCCTGGTTTAGTCCTGGTTCAGTCCTGGTTTAGTCCTGGTTTAGTCCTGGTTCAGTCCTGGTTTAGTCCTGGTTTAGTCCTGGTTCAGTCCTGGTTTAGTCCTGGTTTAGTCCTGGTGTAGTCCTGGTTCAGTCCTGGTTTAGTCCTGGTTTAGTCCTGGTTCAGTCCTGGTTTAGTCCTGGTTTAGTCCTGGTTTAGTCCTGGTTTAGACCTGGTTTAGTCCTGGTTCAGTCCTGGTTCAGTCCTGGTTCAGACCTGGTTTAGACCTGGTTTAGTCCTGGTTTAGTCCTGGTTTAGTCCTGGTTCAGTCTTGTAAAAGCAGAGGCCGGACGTGCTGGTGGTTTACGAACTTTAATTCACAGAAATCACAAACACAGTGACACAGACTCTTTGGTGGTTCAATTTTCATGCACAAATATAAAATGTGGACTAAAATACAAAACAGGGACGGTTTGTTTTGGATTCATGCAGTAAAGAGATTTAAAGCTTCACACTGGAACATTGGACTGATTGGACATGAGGTCAGTGAGGAGCCCTGAGTGTCCAGACCCAACACGGGGCAGAAACGTTTACGATTTAAATTCAATGAGATTAAAATCCTCCAGATGGACAACTTCAAATGTTTGAAATAAATGAACCGTTTAAACTTTTGCAAACTCTGTCTTTGGAGGTTTAAGTTAAAATATTATAACATGAGGAGCTGATGGATATTAGAAGGTCTGGTTTAGTCCTGGTTTAGTCCTGGTTTAGTCCTGGTTTAGTCCTGGTTTAGTCCTGGTTTAGTCCTGGTTTAGTCCTGGTTTAGACCTGGTTTAGTCCTGGTTTAGTCCTGGTTTAGACCTGGTTTAGACCTGGTTTAGTCCTGGTTTAGTCCTGGTTTAGTCCTGGTTTAGTCCTGGATCAGTCCTGGTTTAGTCCTGGTTTAGACCTGGTTTAGTCCTGGTTTAGTCCTGGTTTAGTCCTGGTTTAGTCCTGGATCAGTCCTGGTTTAGTCCTGGTTTAGACCTGGTTTAGTCCTGGTTTAGTCCTGGTTTAGTCCTGGTTTAGTCCTGGATCAGTCCTGGTTCAGTCCTGGATCAGTCCTGGTTTAGTCCTGGTTTAGTCCTGGTTTAGTCCTGGTTCAGTCCTGGTTTAGTCCTGGTTTAGACCTGGTTTAGTCCTGGTTTAGTCCTGGTTTAGTCCTGGTTCAGTCCTGGATCAGTCCTGGTTTAGTCCTGGTTCAGTCCTGGTTTAGTCCTGTTTTAGTCCTGGTCTGGTCCTGGTTCAGTCCTGGTGTAGTCCTGGTTTAGTCCTGGTTTAGTCCTGGTCTGGTCCTTGTTCAGTACTGGTTTAGTCCTGGTTCAGTCCTGGTTTAGTCCTGGTTCAGTCCTGGTTTAGACCTGGTTCAGTCCTGGTTTAGTCCTGGTTCAGACCTGGTTCAGTCCTGGTTTAGTCCTGGTTTAGTCCTGGTTTAGTCCTGGTTCAGTCCTGGTTTAGACCTGGTTTAGACCTGGTTTAGTCCTGGTGTAGTCCTGGTTCAGTCCTGGTTCAGTCCTGGTTCAGTCCTGGTTTAGTCCTGGTTTAGTCCTGGTTCAGTCCTGGTTCAGTCCTGGTTTAGACCTGGTTTAGTCCTGGTGTAGTCCTGGTTCAGTCCTGGTTCAGTCCTGGTTCAGTCCTGGTTTAGTCCTGGTTTAGACCTGGTTTAGTCCTGGTCTGGTCCTGGTTCAGTCCTGGTTCAGTCCTGGTTCAGTCCTGGTTTAGTCCTGGTTTAGTCCTGGTTTAGTCCTGGTTCAGTCCTGGTTTAGTCCTGGTTTAGTCCTGGTTTAGTCCTGGTTTAGTCCTGGTTCAGTCCTGGTTCAGTCCTGGTTTAGACCTGGTGTAGTCCTGGTGTAGTCCTGGGTCAGTCCTGGTTCAGTCCTGGTTCAGTCCTGGTTTAGTCCTGGTCTGGTCCTGGTTCAGTCCTGGTGTAGTCCTGGTGTAGTCCTGGTTTAGTCCTGGTTCAGTCCTGGTTCAGTCCTGGTGTAGTCCTGGTTCAGTCCTGGTTCAGTCCTGGGTCAGTCCTGGTTCAGTCCTGGTTCAGTCCTGGTTTAGTCCTGGTTTAGTCCTGGTTCAGTCCTGGTTTAGTCCTGGTTCAGTCCTGGTTTAGTCCTGGTTTAGTCCTGGTTCAGTCCTGGTTCAGTCCTGGTTTAGTCCTGGTTCAGTCCTGGTTCAGTCCTGGTGTAGTCCTGGTGTAGTCCTGGTTCAGTCCTGGTTCAGTCCTGGTTCAGTCCTGGTTTAGTCCTGGTCTGGTCCTGGTTCAGTCCTGGTGTAGTCCTGGTTCAGTCCTGGTTTAGTCCTGGTTCAGTCCTGGTGTAGTCCTGGTGTAGTCCTGGTTCAGTCCTGGTTCAGTCCTGGTTCAGTCCTGGTTTAGTCCTGGTTCGGTCCTGGTTCACTCCTGGTTCAGTCCTGGTTTAGTCCTGGTCTGGTCCTGGTTCAGTCCTGGTTTAGTCCTGGTTTAGTCCTGTTTATTGGCAGGTGTTGTAGATCTGTATTTGTCGGTTGATGTCCTGGAGGATGGTTTTCATTTTGTCTTCTAACCCGTCGAGCTGTCGAGCTTTTCCCTCCAGCTTCTTCTGGTTCTCCTCATAGTTCTGCTCCAGCTCTGCCACAGAAACACACAAGAACATCATCACATCAAATCCACGGCTGTTTGCTGTGATCAGGTCGAGCGTTCGTGGTCCTGCTCAGGAGTTTGAGAGCTCATCAGGTCGTGTTAAAGTCTAACGAAGCATTAGACAGAGCAGTGCCTACAGTTAGCATCACATCAGCTGCACAGTATCAATGACAAGTCCTCTGACCACAGTCTTGTCCAGTTTAGTCCTGGCTCAGTCCTGGTTCAGTCCTGGTTGGGTTCAAACCTGCGAGTCGGCTGAGTTTGGCCTGAGCGTCCTGCAGCAGCGTTTTGGCCTCCTCCCTCAGACTCTCGGCTTTCCTCTTCGCCTCCAGCACGGCCTTGGCTTTAGTGTCCACCCTCTGCTGGACCTCGTGGAACTTATCTGTGAGCTGACCATCCAGGATCTGACCAACACAGACAGAGCGGAGACTGTTAAAGGGTCTGCAGCAGGAACAGAGAAGAACCACAAAGAAGAACCACAGAGAAGAACCAGAGAAGAACCATGGAGAAGAACCAGAGAAGAACCACAGAGAAGAACCATGGAGAAGAACCAGAGAAGAACCACAGAGAAGAACCAGAGAAGAACCCCAGAGAAGAACCAGAGAAGAACCACGGAGAAGAACCAGAGAAGAACCACAGAGAAGAACCACAGAGAAGAACCAGAGAAGAACCATGGAGAAGAACCAGAGAAGAACCAGAGAAGAACCATGGAGAAGAACCAGAGAAGAACCAGAGAAGAACCACGGAGAAGAACCACGGAGAAGAACCAGAGAAGAACCACAGAGAAGAACCACAGAGAAGAACCAGAGAAGAACCATGGAGAAGAACCAGAGAGAAGAACCAGAGAGAAGAACCAGAGAAGAACCACAGAGAAGAACCACAGAGAAGAACCAGAGAAGAACCACAGAGAAGAACCACAGAGAAGAACCAGAGAAGAACCACAGAGAAGAACCACAGAGAAGAACCACAGAGAAGAACCAGAGAAGAACCATGGAGAAGAACCAGAGAGAAGAACCAGAGAGAAGAACCAAAGAAGAACCATGGAGAAGAACCACAGAGAAGAACCAGAGAAGAACCACAGAGAAGAACCACAGAGAAGAACCAGAGAAGAACCATGGAGAAGAACCAGAGAGAAGAACCAGAGAGAAGAACCAAAGAAGAACCATGGAGAAGAACCACAGAGAAGAACCAGAGAAGAACCACAGAGAAGAACCATGGAGAAGAACCAGAGAAGAACCACAGAGAAGAACCACAGAGAAGAACCAGAGAAGAACCATGGAGAAGAACCAGAGAGAAGAACCAGAGAAGAACCACAGAGAAGAACCACAGAGAAGAACCAGAGAAGAACCATGGAGAAGAACCAGAGACGAACCAGAGAAGAACCACGGAGAAGAACCACAGAGAAGAACCAAAGAAGAACCATGGAGAAGAACCAGAGAGAAGAACCACAGAGAAGAACCACAGAGAAGAACCACAGAGAAGAACCAGAGAAGAACCATGGAGAAGAACCAGAGACGAACCAGAGAAGAACCACGGAGAAGAACCACAGAGAAGAGCTACAGAGAAGAGCTACAGAGAAGAACCACAGAGAAGAACCAGAGAAGAACCACAGAGAAGAACCAGAGAAGAACCCCAGAGAAGAACCAGAGAAGAACCCCAGAGAAGAACCAGAGAAGAACCACGGAGAAGAACCAGAGAAGAACCACGGAGAAGAACCAGAGAAGAACCACGGAGAAGAACCAGAGAAGAACCACAGAGAAGAACCACAGAGAAGAACCAGAGAAGAACCAGAGAAGAACCACAGAGAAGAACCCCAGAGAAGAACCCCAGAGAAGAACCAGAGAAGAACCACAGAGAAGAACCAGAGAAGAACCACGGAGAAGAACCAGAGAAGAACCACAGAGAAGAACCAGAGAAGAACCACGGAGAAGAACCGGAGAAGAACCACGGAGAAGAACCAAAGAAGAACCACAGAGAAGAACCACAGAGAAGAACCAGAGAAGAACCACAGAGAAGAACCACAGAGAAGAACCAGAGAAGAACCACAGAGAAGAACCAGAGAAGAACCACAGAGAAGAACCATGGAGAAGAACCAGAGAAGAACCCCAGAGAAGAACCATGGAGAAGAACCAGAGAAGAACCACAGAGAAGAACCAGAGAAGAACCACAGAGAAGAACCAGAGAAGAACCACGGAGAAGAACCAGAGAAGAACCACAGAGAAGAACCCCAGAGAAGAACCAGAGAAGAACCACAGAGAAGAACCCCAGAGAAGAACCAGAGAAGAACCATGGAGAAGAACCATGGAGAAGAACCAGAGAAGAACCAGAGAAGAACCATGGAGAAGAACCAGAGAAGAACCAGAGAAGAACCACAGAAGAACCACAGAAGAACCACAGAGAAGAACCAGAGAAGAACCACGGAGAAGAACCAGAGAAGAACCACAGCGAAGAACCAGAGAAGAACCACGGAGAAGAACCAGAGAAGAACCACGGAGAAGAACCAGAGAAGAACCACGGAGAAGAACCGGAGAAGAACCACAGAAGAACCACAGAGAAGAATCACAGAGAAGAACCACAGAGAAGAGCTACAGACTGGAGCCTGGGTTTCTGCTCGGGGTTCCTGCTCGGGGTATCTGCTCGGGGTATCTGCTCGGGGTATCTGCTCGAGGTTCCTGCTCGGGGTTCCTGCTCGAGGTTCCTGCTCGGGGTTCCTGCTCGAGGTTCCTGCTCGGGGTATCTGCTTGGGGTATCTGCTCGGGGTTCCTGCTCGGGGTATCTGCTCGAGGTTCCTGCTCGGGGTTCCTGCTCGGGGTATCTGCTCGGGGTATCTGCTCGGGGTATCTGCTCAGGGTTCCTGCTCGGGGTATCTGCTCGGGGTATCTGCTCAAGGTTCCTGCTCGGGGTATCTGCTCGAGGTTCCTGCTCGGGGTATCTGCTCGGGGTTCCTGCTCGGGGTATCTGCTCGAGGTTCCTGCTCGGGGTATCTGCTCGGGGTTCCTGCTCGGGGTATCTGCTCGGGGTATCTGCTCGGGGGAGGGCGTCTGGCGCACCTGCTTGGCCTCGTTGGCCTTGTCTCGGGCCATGGTGGCGGTCTCCTCGGCGCGCGCCGCCTCCATGCTGTTCTTGGCACGTTTGGTCTTCAGGAGGTTGATCTCCAGCCCCAGAGCACCCAGACGCCCCACAGCCTCACTCAGGTGCTCCTCACAGCGAGACGTCTCCGACTCGATCTGGAGAACAACAAGGAGAACGTCACATCTGAGAACGAGAACTTTAAAGCTGCACTGTGTAACTTTTCCACAGTGTGACTTTACATTTATTCAGTCACATTCTGAGCGGGGTCGCCTCTCCACAGATCGGACCTGGAACTTGGTCTAGTTTAGTCTCCATGAAGATAAAAAGGTTTAATGCCATATTGTGGAACATTCCAGACAAAGCAACATCTCCATGGAGACGAGTGTTTAATGGACCCTCCACCAGAAAAGTTCCACAGTGCATCTTTAAACTCGTTAGTGTGTGTGTGCATACCTGTGTGAGTCGTCCCTCCGTGTCGTCAATGTTGCCTCTCGCTCTGGAGATCGTTTTCTCCGCAGACGTCTGAGCGTTCTGAGCGTCGGCGAGTGCCTGTTTCACCGCCTCCGCCGTCGTCTTTATTCCCTCGGCGTCGTGTCTGGAACAAAACAGACAGGAAGTGTCCTGCTCAAGGACACAAGGACAGAACCCCGCAGGTTTGGCCCCTCCCCTCCGGCAGGTTTGGCCCCTCCCCTCCCGCAGGTTTAGCCCCTCCCCTCCCGCAGGTTTGGCCCCTCCCCTCCCGCAGGTTTAGCCCCTCCCCTCCCGCAGGTTTGGCCCCTCCCGCAGGTTTGGCCCCTCCCACATGTTTGGCCCCTCCCTTCCGGCAAGTTTAGCCCCTCCCCTCCCGCAGGTTCAGCCCCTCCCCTCCCTCAGGTTTGGCTCCTCCCCTCCAGAAGGTTTGGCCCCTCCCCTCTGGCAGGTTTAGCCCCTCCCGCAGGTTTGGCCCCTCCCCTCCCGCAGGTTTGGCGCCTCTCACATGTTTGGCCCCTCCCTTCCGGCAAGTTTAGCCCCTCCCCTCCCTCAGGTTTGGCCCCTCCCCTCCCTCAGGTTTGGCCCCTCCCCTCCAGAAGGTTTGGCCCCTCCCCTCTGGCAGGTTTAGCCCCTCCCGCAGGTTTGGCCCCTCCCGCAGGTTTAGCCCCACCCCTCCGGCAGGTGAGCGTACCTGGCCCTCTTGGCGTCCAGCAGGAGGCGCTCCGCTCTCCTCACGTCGCCCTGGGTCTGCTCTAAAATGGCGTCCACGTTGGCGAGGTTGCGGACGCGCTCTTTGATCTCGTCGGCGAGCTGTCGGATTTGAAGCGTGGAGGCGGGGATAGAGAGCTCCAGCACGCGATTGGCTACGGCCTCGATGTTGTCGGGCTCCGCCCCGTCCTCTGAGCAAACAGGAAGTCAGTCCAAAACGTGAGGATATGCAAATGAGGAACATACTGTCAATTAGACGGGGGAGGGGCCTAAAAAAGGAGGAGGAGTAAAAAGCTCATCTGATTTAAAGCCCCACTGTGGAACTTTCAAGTTGAAGCATGTTTTTTTTCTGTTGTGTTGCTTTAACTTTTTGTTTCCTGTGGATCAGGAACACTCGTTAAAGAAGAGCCGTTAAACCCCCTCCCGAAGCTCCGCCCATGAGCAAAATCTGAAAAATTGGGCGGCGCCCAGTGGGTCGGGAGGAGGCGGGCTCTGAACCGATGATTGACAGCCAACCGACTTTGACCCTAAAGTCCGATTTTTAACAAATCCATGTTCTTCCTCTTACCGGGTCGCCGGGGCACCAGTCTAAGCAGGGACTCCTAGACTTCCTTCACCCCGGACACTTCCTCCAGCTCCTCCGGGGGGACCCCAAGGCATTCCCAGGCCAGCCGGGAGACATAGTCCCTCCAGAGTGTCCTGGGTCTTCCCCGGGGCCTCCTCCCGGTGGGACGTGCCCGGAACACCTCCCGAGGGAGGCGTCCAGGAGGCGTCTGGAACAGATGCCCGAGCCACCTCAGCTGCTCTTCTCCACATGGAGGAGCGGAGGCTCTACTCTGAGCTCCTCCCGTGTGACTGAGCTCCTCACTCTATCTCTAAGGGAGCGTCCAGCCACTCTGTGGAGGAAACTCATTTCGGCCGCTTGTATCCGTGATCTCGTCCTTTCGGTCATTACCCAGAGCTCATGACCATAGGTGAGGGGAGGAACGGAGATCGACGGTAAATCAAGAGCTTTGCCTTTCGGCTCAGCTCCCTCTTCACCACAACGGTCCGGTACAGCGACCGCATCACTGCTGACGCCGCACCGATCCACCTGTCAATCTCACGCTCCATCCTCCCCTCACTCGAGAACAAGACCCCGACATACTCCACTTGAGGCAAGGACTCTCCACCACCTGGAGAGGGCAAGACACCTTTTTTCGGTCGAGAACCATGGCCTCGGATTTGGCGGAGCTGATCCTCATCCCAGCCGCTTCACACTCAGCCGTAGTTGATTCTAAAGAGGCCGGTACAGACACGGCTTTGTCAGATTTTTAATAAATATGAACTAAACTGCCAAAATAAGGCCAGTCTAATTTGTCTATTTAAGACAAATTTACATAATTAAGTAATCAGGAGAAAAAAGTGGTTTTGGTGTTTAGTGGAAATGGGCAGATGACGACTTCCGGCGGCTTCTGTTGGCGACAGTAACCACCTCCCCCACCTCCTTTCCCGTGTGGGCGGCGTCTCCTGGGACCTGTGATCCTTCTCGCCTGGAGCAATCAAGATCTCTGGTCATTTAAGTCCTGCTCACCATCGAGACTCTGCCAGATTGTTTTTGTCCAACACATGGTGAACCTCTTGGCTCCTCAACTTCTGAGGTTTTGTGATTTACTTTACATCTACCTCCAGTCAGACACTCACCCGCTCCAGCCTGATATCGACCCAGTCCAGCCACATTCCAGCCTGCTTCCCACCTCTGGAAAATAAATTCACCTTCTCCTTTTTCTTTTGGTCTGTGTCCATTTTTTGGGTCCCTCCATTACCACAGGGTAGACCAAATATTGATATCACGGGATTTTTCAAAATGATATCAGTGTCGCGGTATTTGACGGTATATATTTTTTTCATTTACTAAGTGGTTCCATATCTTTGGAGAAGTGGACAGTAACAGCGTTGGTAATATCATTCCACCGTTTGCTTTTCTTGTCGTCTTTGAGCGACGTCTGAGCGGCGTTTTGTGTCGCGGCGCCGACTTGAACGTTCCCTGCGGACGTGGAAGAGGATGTCTTAGATGTCTAAGAAGTCTTAGTTTCGTGCGTTCTTCATATTCCAGGACATCGGCATTCGGATCGGCGTCAGATTTTTTAAAGCCAAAGTTCTTCCACACGACTGACACGGCTCCTCTTTTCTTTTTCTAAACCAGGACTAAACCAGGACTAAACTAAGACTAAACTAAGACTAAACTAGGACTAAACTAAGAATAAACTAAGACTAAACCAGGACTAAACCAGGACTATACCAGGACTAAACCAGGACTAAACCAGGACTATACCAGGACTAAACCAGGACTAAACCAGGACTAAACCAGGACTATACCAGGACTATACCAGGACTAAACTAAGACTAAACCAGGACTATACCAGGACTATACCAGGACTAAACCAGGACTAAACCAGGACTATACCAGGACTAAACTAAGACTAAACCAGGACTATACCAGGACTATACCAGGACTAAACCAGGACTAAACCAGGACTATACCAGGACTAAACTAAGACTAAACCAGGACTATACCAGGACTAAATCGGGACTAAACCAGGACTAAACCAGCTCTAAACTGGGACTAAACCAAGAGTAAACTGGGATTAAACCAGGACTAAACCAGGACTAAATTGGGACTAATCTGGGACTAATCCAGGACTAAACCGTGTCTAAACCGGGACTAAACCAAAGGTAAACCAGGACTAAACCAAGACTAAACAGGGATTAAACCAGGATTAAAACCAAGACTAAACCAGGACTATACTAGGGCTATACCAGGACTAAATCGGGACTAAACTGGGATTAAACAGGACTAAACCGGGACTAAACCAGGTCTAAACCGGGACTAAACCAAGACTAAAGTGGGATTAAACCAGGATTAAACCAGTATTAAACTAGGACTAAACCAGGACTGTGTTGGGTATAAATTCCTCTGTGTCTGTAACATTTTCTCCGTCCATGTTGTTCACCGCTCGACACACACTGAGCTTCCAAAATGAATGAATGAATGACTTGTATTCGGTATGAAGCGGTATGCCGCCCAGCTCTACCACAACACATGGATCTATTAAAATAACTCTGAAAAACGGATGTTTTTTTTTCTCCATTCATTTGTGTGATATAATTTGTCTAACTTAATAAATAAAAAGACGTGACTGTAGCGTTCCATGATGTTCTTCAGACTGACAGTTTCGTGACTCGTGGTTCGGCAGGTTGTGAAGACGCTGCTGCTGAATCCACAGTTGGAGAGTCGGGAACTACACCGAACGTCGTCATCCATATGTTTCCAAACGTCTCCCGGTAAACGTGGATAGAGCCCAGTATGTGCAGAGACTCGATATAAACCGATACCAGAGATGGAAAACATTTATTTCCTTTTAAAACTAAACTAAAATAAGATAAAACTGACATTATCTTGATATTATTCTGGATTTTAATTCCCCCCCCCCCCCCCCGCTGCCCCCGCCGCCCCCGCCGCCCCCGCCGCCCCCGCCGCCCCCGCCACCCCTCACTTACGTGTGAGGAACTCTCGTATCTCCTTGATCAGGTCCCTCAGCTGGTCATTGGACTGGGCGACGTTTCGTTTGGTGGCGGTGGCTTTGTCCAGAGCGGCCTGAGCCTTTCCCCGCGCCTCCTCCGCCCGAGTCTTCGCTTCTGCCACCTGCAGGAAATACACAGTATTACACTTTTATTAAATATACACAAATACAACATTATACTTTTAGAAAATATACACAAATATACACACATTATACTTTTAGATTTACAGAATATACATCTGACACACAGGGATACGGGGGTCAGGGAGGGCATCAGGGGTCTGTGGGAGGGCATCAGGGGTCTGTGGGAGGGCATCAGGCTCTCAGGGGTCTATGGGAGGGCATCAAGCTCACCTTGGTGAAGAGCTCCTCCACATCGCCCATGGCCTGCTGCAGTTGTTTCTCGGCGTGTTTGGAGCGTTCCAGGGCGTTTTCCGCTCTGGCCGCCGCCCCCTCGCAGTTCAGACCTCCGCAGAAGCGGTTCCCCTCATCGTCACGGCAACCGGCCCCTCCGCACGGCCCCTCCCCACACGGGGCGTCACCGGGGGCCCCACACACCTGCACAGAGGGGGAAGGGGGTGTTACCATGGAGACTGTCACACTGTCGACTGCACTGTAGGGAAACGGAACAACACGACTCAGCCTGTTCTTAGCATTTTCTTAGCCTGTTTTTAACCTGTTTTAGCATGTCTTAGCATGTTTTTAGTGTGTTTTTAGCACGTCGTTAGCATGTTTTTAGCATGTGGTTAGCATGTTTTTAACGTGTTTTAGTATGTTCTTAGCATGTTTTTAGTGTGTTGTTAGCATGTTTTTAGCACATGGTTAGCATGTTTTTAGTGTGTTTTTAGCATGCTGTTAGCATGTTTTTAACCTGTTTTAGTATGTTCTTAGCATGTTTTTAGTGTGTTGTTTGCATCTTTTAATGTTTTAGCATGTTGTTAGCATGTTTTTAGCCTGTTTTTAGCCTGTTGTTAGCATGTTTTTAGCCTGTGGTCAGCACATTGTTAGCATGTTCTTATCATGTTTATAGCCTGTTTTTAGCATGTTCTTATGTTTTTAGCATGTTCTTATCATGTTTATAGCCTGTTTTTAGTATGTTTTTAGCGTGTTTTTAGCATGTTCTCATCATGTTATAGCCTATTTTTAGCATGTTCTTATCATGTTTATAGCCTGTTTTTAGCATGTTCTTATGTTTTTAGCATGTTATTATCATGTTCATAGCCTGTTTTTAGTATGTTTTTAGCATGTTTTTAGCCTGTTGTTAGCACATTGTTAACATGTTCTTATCATGTTTATAGCCTGTTTTTAGTATGTTTTTAGCCTGTTTTTAGCATGTTCTTATCATGTTTTTAGCCTGGTTTGAGCCTGTGTTTAGCCTGTTGTTAGCATGTTTTGAGCCTGTTTTAAGAATGTTCTTAGCATGTTTTTAGTGTGTTGTTATCATGTTCATAGCCTGTTTTTAGTATGTTTTTAACCTGTTTTTAGCATGTTCTTATCATGTTTTTAGCCTGTTTTTAGCCTGTTGTTAGTATGTTTTTAGTGTGTTGTTATCATGTTCATAGCCTGTTTTTAGCATGTTCTTATCATGTTTTTAGTATGTTTTTAGCCTGTGTTTAGCCTGTTGTTAGCATGTTTTGAGCCTGTTTTTAGATGTTTTTAGCCTGTTTTTAGCATGTTCTTATCATGTTTTTAGCATGTTTTTAGCCTGTGTTTAGCCTGTTGTTAGCATGTTTTTAGTGTGTTGTTATCATGTTCATAGCCTGTTTTTAGCATGTTCTTATCATGTTTTTAGTATGTTTTTAGCCTGTGTTTAGCCTGTTGTTAGCATGTTTTGAGCCTGTTTTTAGATGTTTTTAGCCTGTTTTTAGCATGTTCCTATCATGTTTATAGCGTTTTTAGCGTGTACCTTCTCGTTGATCTTCTTGATGTCCAGTCCTTGGGCTCTGGTGCTCAGTTCTACGAGGGCGCGCTTGTTGGCGGCGTTTTTTCGGTTAAAATCGTCTTTCTTGGCGGCGATGAGGCGTTCCGCTCGGCGCCGCGTCTCCGCTGATTCGCTGACCACGCTCGGCTTCGTGACCGTGGCCTGGTCCGCCCGAGTCTCCGCGTCACGTGACCTGTTATAGGAACGACGGATGCTGTCGTACGCCCCTGGACGGAGAGAGAGAGGGACCGCTGTCATGGCGATAAACAATTAAAAAACTTAAAGGTCCAATATCACGCAAAATCGACTCCTGTGAGCGAAAAGTCCACGTTCTGATGTTCCTCCTCAAACACCTGGAGTCGTGTTTGAGGAACTCTTTATTATTCGTCTGTAACATCTCAAAAGCTCCAGACGCTCTGTTCCACCTCGTGATGTCATCATGTGAACATTTAACTTTTACCTTTAGTCGAGATCGGTGACTCCAGGACTGAAATGATCCAAAACCAAGACTAAACCAGGACTAAAACAAGTCTAAACCAAGACTAAACCAGGACTAAAACAGGTCTAAACCAGGATTAAACCAGGTATAAACCAGGACTAAACCAGGTATAAACCAAGACTAAACCAGGACTAAACCAGGTATAAACCAGGACTAAACCAGGTATAAACCAGGTCTAAACCAGGACTAAAAAAGGTCTAAACCAGGTCTAAACCAGGACTAAACCAGGTCTAAACCAGGTCTAAACCAGGACTAAACCAGGTCTAAACCAGGTCTAAACCAGGACTAAACCAGGTCTAAACCAGGTCTAAACCAGGTCTAAACCAGGACTAAACCAGGACTAAACCAGGACTAAACTAGGACTGAACCAGGTCTAAACCAGGACTAAACCAGGTCTAAACCAAGACTAAACCAGGACTAAACTAGGACTGAACCAGGTCTAAACCAAGACTAAACCAGGACTAAACCAAAAGTAAACCAGGACTGAAATGATCCAAATGATTGTAATGAAGGTGTGTGGAGTTTAAAAACACAGTGGAGCACTTCCTGTACCACCACATGATGACATCAGCAGGTGGAACAGGGTGGTTAGGGTTAGGGCGTGTGGTTTGTTACCGAGGAAGTTGGAGTTCTTCAGGAGGTCCATCTGCCTGTGGAGCTGCTCTGAGGTCAGGTTCAGTTCTCGGGCTTCTCTCTCGAGCGCGCTCAGGTCGCTGCTCGCCTCCGTGTTCGTGTCCTGGACGACCGTAAGCTCCGCCTCCACGCGGCTCAGAGAGTCCGTGGTGTCGCTGATCTGAGTCCTGACCAGGAATGTACGTGTTAGAAGGATTTATACTTCTGTCCATCTGTCCGTCTGTCTCTGATCTGAGTCCTGAGGAACCTGGACACTTCCTCCAGCTCCTCCGGGGGAACCCCAAGGTGTTCCCAGGCCAGTCGGGAGACATGGTCCCTCCAGCGTGTCCTGGGTCTTCCCCGAGGCCTCCTCCCGGTGGGACATGCCCGGAACACCAGGTCTAAACTGGGACTAAGCCAGTACTGAACCAGGACTAAACCAGGACTGAACCAGGACTAAACCAGGACTAGACCAGGACTAAACCAGGACTAAACCAGGACTAGACCAGGACTAAACCAGGACTAAACCAGGACTGAACCAGGACTAAACCAGGTCTAAACTGGGACTAAACCAGGACTAGACCAGGACTAAACCAGGACTGAACCAGGACTAAACCGGGACTGAACCAGGACTAAACCGGGACTGAACCAGGACTAAACCAGGACTGAACCAGGACTAAACCAGGTCTAAACCAGGACTAGACCAGGACTAAACCAGGACTGAACCAGGACTAAACCAGGTCTAAACTGGGACTAAACCAGGACTAGACCAGGACTAAACCAGGACTGAACCAGGACTAAACCAGGTCTAAACTGGGACTAAACCAGCACTAGACCAGGACTAAACCAGGACTGAACCAGGACTAAACCGGGACTGAAACAGGACTAAACCAGGACTGAACCAGGACTAAACCAGGTCTAAACTGGGACTAAACCAGGACTAGACCAGGACTAAACCAGGACTGAACCAGGACTAAACCAGGACTGAACCAGGACTAAACCGGGACTGAACCAGGACTAAACCAGGACTGAACCAGGACTAAACCAGGTCTAAACCAGGACTAGACCAGGACTAAACCAGGACTGAACCAGGACTAAACCAGGTCTAAACTGGGACTAAACCAGGACTAGACCAGGACTAAACCAGGACTGAACCAGGACTAAACCGGGACTGAACCAGGACTAAACCAGGACTGAACCAGGACTAAACCAGGTCTAAACCGGGACTAGACCAGGACTAAACCAGGACTGAACCAGGACTAAACCAGGTCTAAACTGGGACTAAACCAGGACTAGACCAGGACTAAACCAGGACTGAACCAGGACTAAACCAGGTCTAAACTGGGACTAAACCAGGACTAGACCAGGACTAAACCAGGACTAGACCAGGACTAAACCAGGACTGAACCAGGACTAAACCAGGACTGAACCAGGTCTACTCCTCACTCTATCTCTAAGGGAGCGTCCAGCCTCTGTGGAGGAAACTCATTTCTGCCGCTTGTATCCGCGACCTCGTCCTTTCGGTCATTACCCAGAGCTCATGACCATAGGTGAGGGGAGGAACGTAGATCGACGGTAAATCGAGCTTTGCCTTTTGGCTCAGCTCCTTCTTCACCACAACGGTCCGGTACAGCGACCGCATCACTGCCGACGCTGCACCGATCCGCCTGTCAATCTCACGCTCCATCCTCCCCTCACCTGAGATGGAATCTCCACCACCACAGTTGTGTTGGAAACAATAAAAACACTTCTGTTTCTGACCTGAGCGATGATAAGATGATTACCCCAGAAATCAGATCATGGTCAGATCTTTGGTGGACATACCTGAGCTCCTCGATGAGCTCCATGAGCACGGTGACCGCCGCGCTCGTCTGGTTCCGGGCCTGGACGATGCTCAGGGCCTGGGACAGTTTGAGCTCCAGGTCCCTGAAGGCTCGTTCGTACGGACCGGTCAGTCCTGTGGTCTGCAGCTCATGAGCGCGAGACGAGAGGGACTTCGTCTGGACGGCCAAGTCCTGAAAAGACCGCAGGGTCAGACGACGTTTACATGAGGTTTTTTAATGAAATCATTCGGATTTAAATTATTCTCCTTCGATTGTACATGGAAATAATAATTCTGAGGTTTACGTGGAAAACACTTTAAATCGGTTTTAAGGAAGGAAGACACAAACGTATTTACGTCAAACAAACTTCAGTTGCACCCGGCTTTTTAACGCAGAATTATCGGAATTTAAACTGTCATGTAAATGTGGCAAATGCGTCTGTACGTTTGTGCGTCTGTACGTTTGTACGTCTGTACGTTTGTGCGTTTGTACGTCTGTACGTTTGTGCGTCTGTACGTCGGTACGTTTGTGCGTTTGTACGTCTGTACGTTTGTGCGTCTGTACGTTTGTACGTTTGTGCGTCTGTACGTTTGTGCGTCTGTACGTTTGTGCGTCTGTACGTTTGTGCGTCTGTACGTTTGTACGTTTGTGCGTCTGTACGTCGGTACGTTTGTGCGTTTGTACGTTTGTGCGTCTGTACGTTTGTGCGTCTGTACGTTTGTACGTTTGTGCGTCTGTACGTCGGTACGTTTGTACGTTTGTGCGTCTGTACGTTTGTGCGTCTGTACGTTTGTACGTCTGTACGTTTGTGCGTCGGTACGTTTGTGCGTCTGTACGTCGGTACGTTTGTGCGTTTGTACGTCTGTACGTCTGTACGTTTGTGCGTCTGTACGTTTGTACGTTTGTGCGTCTGTACGTCGGTACGTTTGTGCGTTTGTACGTCTGTACGTTTGTGCGTCTGTACGTCGGTACGTTTGTGCGTTTGTACGTCTGTACGTTTGTGCGTCTGTACGTTTGTGCGTTTGTGCGTCTGTACGTTTGTACGTTTGTGCGTCTGTACGTTTGTGCGTCTGTACGTTTGTACGTTTGTGTGTTTGTACGTCTGTACGTTTGTGCGTCTGTACGTTTGTACGTTTGTACGTTTGTGCGTCTGTACGTTTGTACGTTTGTGCGTCTGTACGTTTGTGCGTCTGTACGTTTGTGTGCGTCTGTACGTTTGTACGTTTGTACGTTTGTGCGTCTGTACGTTTGTGCGTCTGTACGTCGGTACGTTTGTACGTTTGTGCGTCTGTACGTTTGTGCGTTTGTACGTCTGTACGTTTGTGCGTCTGTATGTTTGTACGTTTGTACGTTTGTGCGTCTGTACGTCGGTACGTTTGTGCGTTTGTACGTCTGTACGTTTGTGCGTCTGTACGTTTGTGCGTCTGTACGTTTGTACGTTTGTGCGTCTGTACGTTTGTGCGTCTGTACGTTTGTGCGTCTGTACGTTTGTACGTTTGTGCGTTTGTACGTCTGTACGTTTGTGCGTCTGTACGTTTGTGCGTCTGTACGTTTGTGCGTTTGTACGTCTGTACGTTTGTGCGTCTGTACGTCGGTACGTTTGTGCGTTTGTACGTCTGTACGTTTGTGCGTCTGTACGTTTGTGCGTCTGTACGTTTGTGCGTTTGTACGTCTGTACGTTTGTGCGTCTGTACGTTTGTGCGTCTGTACGTTTGTACGTTTGTGCGTCTGTACGTTTGTGCGTCTGTACGTTTGTGCGTCTGTACGTTTGTGCGTCTGTACGTTTGTACGTTTGTACGTTTGTACGTTTGTGCATTTGTGCGTCTGTAAGTTCCTGCGTCGTGTGTAGTTGTGTGCAGTTGTGTGTAGTTGTTGTGCGTCGCTCACCTGGACGATTCGGTCCCAGTCTCCGAAACACTGGTGACACGGCGCACAGTTTGGGAAAACTCCGGAGAAGCCGCGGGCGCACTGGTCACAGCGAACGCCGGACACACCCGGGCGGCACACGCAGTGACCCGTACGACGGTCACACTGAGACGACTGGATGCCCTGCCACTCACAGTCACATGCTGAGGGGGGGGGGGGGCAAGGAGAGAGGGAACGAGGGAACGAGGAGAGAGGGAACAAGGAGAGAGGGAGAGACGAGTTTAGACCTGGTTTAGTCCAGGTTTAGTCTTGGTTTAGTCCTGGTTTAGTCCCAGTTTAGTCCCGGTTTAGGCTCGGTTTAGTCCCAGTTTAGTCCCGGTTTAGGCTCGGTTTAGTCCCAGTTTAGTCCCGGTTTAGTCTCGGTTTAGTCCTGGTTTAGACCCGGTTTAGACCCGGTTTAGACCCGGTTTAGTCCCGGTTTAGACCCGGTTTAGTCCCGGTTTAGTCCCGGTTTAGTCCCGGTTTAGACCCGGTTTAGACCCGGTTTAGTCCCGGTTTAGTCTCGGTTTAGTCCCGGTTTAGTCTCGGTTTAGACCCGGTTTAGTCCCAGTTTAGTCCCGGTTTAGTCTTGGTTTAGTCCTGGTTTAGTCCCAGTTTAGTCCCGGTTTAGTCTCGGTTTAGTCCCGGTTTAGTCTCGGTTTAGTCCTGGTTTAGTCCCGGTTTAGTCTCGGTTTAGTCCCGGTTTAGTCTCGGTTTAGACCCGGTTTAGTCCCGGTTTAGTCCCGGTTTAGTCTTGGTTTAGTCCCGGTTTAGTCCT
Source organism: Paratrypauchen microcephalus (assembly GCA_036785185.1). Classification (NCBI taxonomy): domain Eukaryota; kingdom Metazoa; phylum Chordata; class Actinopteri; order Gobiiformes; family Gobiidae; genus Paratrypauchen; species Paratrypauchen microcephalus. The sequence continues at coordinate 414,297 of JAVJIX010000036.1, forward strand.
GGTTTAGACCTGGTTTAGTCCCGGTTTAGACCCGGTTTAGTCCCGGTTTAGTCCCGGTTTAGACCCGGTTTAGACCCGGTTTAGTCCCGGTTTAGACCCGGTTTAGTCCCGGTTTAGTCCCGGTTTAGTCCCGGTTTAGACCCGGTTTAGACCCGGTTTAGTCCCGGTTTAGACCCGGTTTAGTCCCGGTTTAGACCCGGTTTAGTCCCGGTTTAGTCCCGGTTTAGACCCGGTTTAGTCCCGGTTTAGACCCGGTTTAGACCCGGTTTTGTCCCGGTTTAGTCCCGGTTTAGACCCGGTTTAGACCCGGTTTAGACCCGGTTTAGACCTGGTTTAGTACCGGTTTAGTCTCGGTTTAGTCCCGGTTTAGTCCCGGTTTAGACCCGGTTTAGACCCGGTTTAGACCCGGTTTAGACCCGGTTTAGTTCCGGTTTAGTCCCGGTTTAGACCTGGTTTGGTCCCGGTTTAGTCTCGGTTTAGTCTCGGTTTAGTCCTGGTTTAGTCTCGGTTTAGTCCTGGTTTAGTCCCTGTTTAGTCTTGGTTTAGTCCCTGTTTAGTCCTGGTTTAGTCTCGGTTTAGTCCTGGTTTAGTCTCGGTTTAGTCCTGGTTTAGTCCCTGTTTAGTCCTGGTTTAGACCTGGTTTAGTCCTGGTTTAGACCTGGTTTAGTCCTGGTTTAGTCCTGGTTTAGACCTGGTTTAGTCTTGGTTTAGTTCTGGTTTAGTCCTGGTTTAGTCCCGGTTTAGACCTGGTTTAGTCCTGGTTTAGACCTGGTTCAGTCCTGGTTTAGTCCTGGTTTAGACCTGGTTTAGACTTGGTTTAGTCCTGGTTTAGTCCCAGTTTAGACCTCGTTTAGACCTGGTTTAGTCTCGGTTTAGTCCCGGTTTAGACCTGGTTTAGACCCGGTTTAGTCCCGGTTTAGTCCCGGTTTAGACCTGGTTTAGTCCCGGTTTAGATCTGGTTTAGTCCCGGTTTAGTCTCGGTTTAGTCCTGGTTTAGTCCCGGTTTAGACCTGGTTTAGACCTGGTTTAGTCTCGGTTTAGTCCTGGTTTTTTCCCTGTTTAGTCTTGGTTTAGTCCTGGTTTAGTCCTGGTTTAGTCCTGGTTTAGACCTGGTTTAGTCCTGGTTTAGTCCCGGTTTAGACCTGGTTTAGTCCTGGTTTAGACCTGGTTTAGTCTTGGTTTAGTCCTGGTTTAGTCCTGGTTTAGACCTGGTTCAGTCCTGGTTTAGTCCTGGTTTAGACCTGGTTTAGTCTTGGTTTAGTCCTGGTTTAGTCCTGGTTTAGACCTGGTTCAGTCCTGGTTTAGTCCTGGTTTAGACCTGGTTTAGTCTTGGTTTAGTCCTGGTTTAGTCCCGGTTTAGACCTGGTTTAGTCCTGGTTTAGTCCCGGTTTAGACCTGGTTTAGTCCCGGTTTAGACCTGGTTCAGTCCTGGTTTAGTCCTGGTTTAGACCTGGTTTAGTCTTGGTTTAGTCCTGGTTTAGTCCCGGTTTAGTCCCGGTTAATCCTGGTTTAGTCCCGGTTTAGACCTGGTTTAGTCCTGGTTTAATCCTCGTCTAGACCTGGTTTAGTCCTGGTTTAGTCCCGGTTTAGACCTGGTTTAGTCCTGGTTTAGTCCTGGTTTAGTTCCGGTTTAGTCCTAGTTTAGTCCTGGTTTAGTCCCGGTTTAGACCTGGTTTAGACCTGGTTTAGTCCTGGTTTAGTCCTGGTTTAGTCCTGGTTTAGTCCCGGTTTAGTCCCGGTTTAGACCTGGTTTAGTCCTGGTTTAGTCCTGGTTTAGACCTGGTTTAGTCCTGGTTTAGTCCCGGTTTAGACCCGGTTTAGTCCCGGTTTAGTCCCGGTTTAGACCCGGTTTAGTCCTGGTTTAGACCTGGTTTAGTCCTGGTTTAGTCCCGGTTTAGTCCTGGTTTAGTCCTGGTTTAGTCCTGGTTTAGTTCTGGTTTAGTCCTGGTTTAGTCCTGGTTTAGTCCTGGTTTAGTCCCGGTTTAGTCCTGGTTTAGTCCTGGTTTAGTCCCGGTTTAGTCCTGGTTTAGTCCTGGTTTAGTCCTGGTTTAGTCCTGGTTTAGTCCCGGTTTAGTCCCGGTTTAGTCCCGGTTTAGTCCCGGTTTAGTCCTGGTTTAGTCCTGGTTTAGTCCCGGTTTAGTCTTGGTTTAGTCCTGGTTTAGTCCCGGTTTAGTCTTGGTTTAGTCCTGGTTTAGTCCTGGTTTAGTCCCGGTTTAGTCCCGGTTTAGACCCGGTTTAGTCCCGGTTTAGTCCCGGTTTAGTCCCGGTTTAGACCCGGTTTAGACCTGGTTTAGTCCTGGTTTAGTCCCGGTTTAGTCCTGGTTTAGTCCCGGTTTAGTCCCGGTTTAGTCCTGGTTTAGTCCTGGTTTAGTCCTGGTTTAGTCCTGGTTTAGTCCCGGTTTAGTCTTGGTTTAGTCCTGGTTTAGTCCTGGTTGAGACCTGGTTTAGTCCCGGTTTAGTCCCGGTTTAGTCCTGGTTTAGTCCCGGTTTAGTCCCGGTTTAGTCCCGGTTTAGTCCCGGTTTAGTCCTGGTTTAGTCCTGGTTTAGTCCCAGTTTAGTCCCGGTTTAGTCCTGGTTTAGTCCTGGTTTAGTCCTGGTTTAGTCCTGGTTTAGTCCCGGTTTAGTCCTGGTTTAGTCCTGGTTTAGTCCTGGTTTAGTCCTGGTTTAGTCCCGGTTTAGTCCTGGTTTAGTCCTGGTTTAGTCCCGGTTTAGTCCTGGTTTAGTCCTGGTTTAGTCCTGGTTTAGTCCTGGTTTAGTCCCGGTTTAGTCCCGGTTTAGTCCTGGTTTAGTCTCGGTCTGGGACCTCTCACCTCGGCACTGGGTCCGGGGGTCGCCCCAGAAGTTCTCTTGACAGTCGGTGCAGGTTTTTCCGCCGAAGCCGCTCCGGCACTGGCACTGCCCGGTGAACTGGGGAGGGCATCAGGGGTAAACACCGGGGTGATACTAAACAATACACCGGAATATTCTCCAGTATTTGTAGTACTTTATAGTACTGTAGTGTATTATAGTGTAGTATAGTATTTATGTGTAATTGTCAGTACCTCGATGTAGTACATTATGCAGTATTTGTAGTATTGCCTGTAGTACTTTTACAGTATGTAGTACATTATGCAGTATTTGTAGTATTGTCTGTAGTACTTTTACAGTATGTAGTACATTATGCAGTATTTGTAGTATTGTCTGTAGTACTTTTACAGTATGTAGTACATTATGCAGTATTTGTAGTATTGTCTGTAGTACTTTTACAGTATGTAGTACATTATGCAGTATTTGTAGTATTGTCTGTAGTACTTTTACAGTATGTAGTACATTATGCAGTATTTGTAGTATTGTCTGTAGTACTTTTACAGTATGTAGTACATTATGCAGTATTTGTAGTATTGTCTGTAGTACTTTTACAGTATGTAGTACATTATGCAGTATTTGTAGTATTGCCTGTAGTACTTTTACAGTATGTAGTACATTATGCAGTATTTGTAGTATTGTCTGTAGCACTTTTACAGTATGTAGTACATTATGCAGTATTTGTAGTATTGTCTGTAGTACTTTTACAGTATGTAGTACATTATGCAGTATTTGTAGTATTGCCTGTAGTACTTTTACAGTATGTAGTACATTATGCAGTATTTGTAGTATTGCCTGTAGCACTTTTACAGTATGTAGTACATTATGCAGTATTTGTAGTATTGCCTGTAGTACTTTTACAGTATGTAGTACATTATGCAGTATTTGTAGTATTGTCTGTAGTACTTTTACAGTATGTAGTACATTATGCAGTATTTGTAGTATTGTCTGTAGTACTTTTACAGTATGTAGTACATTATGCAGTATTTGTAGTATTGTCTGTAGTACTTTTACAGTATGTAGTACATTATGCAGTATTTGTAGTATTGTCTGTAGTACTTTTACAGTATGTAGTACATTATGCAGTATTTGTAGTATTGTCTGTAGTACTTTTACAGTATGTAGTACATTATGCAGTATTTGTAGTATTGCCTGTAGTACTTTTACAGTATGTAGTACATTATGCAGTATTTGTAGTATTGTCTGTAGTACTTTTACAGTATGTAGTACATTATGCAGTATTTGTAGTATTGTCTGTAGTACTTTTACAGTATGTAGTACATTATGCAGTATTTGTAGTATTGTCTGTAGTACTTTTACAGTATGTAGTACATTATGCAGTATTTGTAGTATTGTCTGTAGTACTTTTACAGTATGTAGTACATTATGCAGTATTTGTAGTATTGTCTGTAGTACTTTTACAGTATGTAGTACATTATGCAGTATTTGTAGTATTGTCTGTAGTACTTTTACAGTATGTAGTACATTATGCAGTATTTGTAGTATTGTCTGTAGTACTTTTACAGTATGTAGTACATTATGCAGTATTTGTAGTATTGTCTGTAGTACTTTTACAGTATGTAGTACATTATGCAGTATTTGTAGTATTGTCTGTAGTACTTTTACAGTATGTAGTACATGGAAAATGAGAAATTCCGAAGAGAAATGAGAATTGGTTCTGCCTGGACGACTCAGGGATTCTACACTATGTACGTCATGAAGTATTAGTAGTATTAGTAGTATTTGTAGTATATTTATACCTCATTGCACGTAGAGCTGATGGAGTTGTTTTGTTTGCAGTAGTAGTAGTAGTAGTAGTAGTAGTAGTACTTGTAGTACTCGTACCTCGTTGCAGGTGGCGCTGAAGGAGTTGCTTGGGTCACAGTTGCACGCCTCGCAGCCCCGCCCACTCGCCAGGTTCCAGTGATTGGGCGCGCAGTGGTCACATGACAGGCCGGTCACATGGGGCAGACACTGGCACTGCCCGCCGGAGCGCTCACAGCTGCAGTCCCCGCCCTCGCCACAGGAGGCGCCGTCTGTGCCCAGGGAGTTACACGTGCACTCTGAACAAGAAGAGACGAGACGCCATCAGAGCCCAGAGAGTCCCGGTTTAGTCCCGGTTCAGTCCCGGTTCAGTCCCGGTTCAGTCCCGGTTCAGTCCCGGTTCAGTCCCGGTTCAGTCCCGGTTTAGTCCCGGTTCAGTCCCGGTTTAGTCCCGGTTTAGTCCCGGTTCAGTCCCGGTTCAGTCCCGGTTCAGTCCCGGTTTAGTCCCGGTTCAGTCCCGGTTCAGTCCCGGTTCAGTCCCGGTTCAGTCCCGGTTCAGTCCCGGTTTAGTCCCGGGAGTATGTATCATATTTATAAAAAATACTTCCTAAATAATAAATCGGAGTAAAGTTCCGCAGACTCACTCCTGCAGTTGCGTCGTGATGCGTCGCCGTAGTAACCGGCCTGGCACACGGCGCAGCTCCGCCCCTCGGTGTGGTACAGGCAGCGGAGGCACTGCCCGGACGCTCGGTCGCACGCCAGCGGGTCCGACATGTCGATGTTATTGTGACACTGGCACGGCTCACAGCGCCCGCCCGCGGCAGACGGGTTTCCATAGTGACCGGGGGCGCACTGGTCACAGCGAGGACCTGAGGGAGAGCCAATCAGAGCGCTCAGAGGGACCCCACAGCCAATCAGAGCGCTCAGAGGGACTCCAGAGCCAATCAGAGCGCTCAGAGGGACTCCACAGCCAATCAGAGCGCTCAGAGGGACCCCACAGCCAATCAGAGCGCTCAGAGGGACCCCACAGCCAATCAGAGCGCTCAGAAGGACTCTAGAGCCAATCAGAGCGCTCAGAAGGACTCTAGAGCCAATCAGAACGCTCAGAGGGACCCCACAGCCAATAAGAGCGCTCAGAAGGACTCTAGAGCCAATCAGAGCGCTCAGAAGGACTCTAGAGCCAATCAGAGCGCTCAGAGGGACCCCACAGCCAATCAGAGCGCTCAGAAGGACTCTAGAGCCAATCAGAGCGCTCAGAAGGACTCTAGAGCCAATCAGAACGCTCAGAGGGACCCCACAGCCAATAAGAGCGCTCAGAGGGACTTCAGAGCCAATCAGAGCGCTCAGAAGGACTCTAGAGCCAATCAGAGCGCTCAGAAGGACTCTAGAGCCAATCAGAGCGCTCAGAGGGACTCCAGAGCCAATCAGAGCGCTCCCCTGTCTCACCTGTGTACCCCTGTTTGCAGTTGCAGAAGATTTGGCGGCTGCGGTCGTCTTGGTAACAGGACGCGGCAAAGTGGCGTCCGCTGTTGGGTCCCTCGGGGCAGGGACACGGGCGACAGTGGCCCCCCGACGCCTGACCCAAAACCGGGTTACCATAGAAACCGTTGGCACATCTACAGAAAGACAGAAACATTAAAAAGCGTTTCAGGTTCCCGCGTTCTCCTGGTCCCACTCTGTGATGTCATCAGGTGAGGCTTGTTTTTAAAGTTCATTCTCACCTGTCGCAGTGGTCTCACCTGTCACAGTGGTCTCACCTGTCGCAGTGGCCTCACCTGTCGCAGTGTGGTCTCACCTGTCGCAGTGGCCCCACCTGTCGCAGTGGTCTCACCTGTCGCAGTGATCTCACCTGTCGCAGTGGCCCCACCTGTCGCAGTGGTCTCACCTGTCGCAGTGATCTCACCTGTCGCAGTGGCCTCACCTGTCGCAGCAGTCTCAGCTGTCGCAGCGGTCTCACCTGTCGCAGTGATCTCACCTGTCGCAGTGATCTCACCTGTCGCAGTGGTCTCACCTGTCGCAGTGGTCTCACCTGTCGCAGTCTCACCTGTCGCAGTGGTCTCACCCGTCGCAGTGTGGTCTCACCTGTCGCAGTGTGGTCTCACCTGTCGCAGTGGTCTCACCTGTCGCAGTGTGGTCTCACCTGTCGCAGTGGTCTCACCTGTCGCAGTGGTCTCACCTGTCGCAGTGGCCTCACCTGTCGCAGTGGTCTCACCTGTCGCAGTGATCTCACCTGTCGCAGTGGTCTCACCTGTCGCAGTGGCCTCACGTGTCGCAGTCTCACCTGTCGCAATGGTCTCACCTGTCGCAGTGGCCTCACCTGTCGCAGTGGTCTCACCTGTCGCAGTGGTCTCACCTGTCGCAGTGGCCTCACCTGTCGCAGTGGTCTCACCTGTCGCAGTGATCTCACCTGTCGCAGTGGTCTCACCTGTCGCAGTGGCCTCACGTGTCGCAGTCTCACCTGTCGCAATGGTCTCACCTGTCGCAGTGATCTCACCTGTCGCAGTGGTCTCACCTGTCGCAGTGGTCTCACCTGTCGCAGTGATCTCACCTGTCGCAGTGGCCTCACGTGTCGCAGTCTCACCTGTCGCAATGGTCTCACCTGTCGCAGTGGCCTCACCTGTCGCAGTGGTCTCACCCGTCGCAGTGTGGTCTCACCTGTCGCAGTGGTCTCACCTCTCACCTGTCGCAGTGGTCTCACCTGTCGCAGTGTGGTCTCACCTGTCGCAGTGGTCTCACCTGTCGCAGTGTGGTCTCACCTGTCGCAGTGGCCTCACCTGTCGCAGTGGTCTCACCTGTCGCAGTGTGGTCTCACCTGTCGCAGTGGTCTCACCTGTCGCAGTGTGGTCTCACCTGTCGCAGTGGTCTCACCTGTCGCAGTGGCCTCACCTGTCGCAGTGGTCTCACCTGTCGCAGTGGCCTCACCTGTCGCAGTGGCCTCACCTGTCGCAGTGGCCTCACCTGTCGCAGTGACCTCACCTGTCGCAGTGGCCTCACCTGTCGCAGTGGCCTCACCTGTCGCAGTGGCCTCACCTGTCGCAGTGGCCTCACCTGTCGCAGTGGTCTCCTCCGGTGTTCCCTCTGCAGTTCAGACACACTCCGGTGCTGTGGTGGCATTCTTCGGCATTCCCGTTGCATTGGCACGGCCGACAGTTCGGGAAGCCCCAGTGCCCGCTCTGACAGCGGTCACAGCGCTGTCCGAACGCCCCAGCGCCGCACTGGCACTGCCCCGAGAACTTGTCACAAAGCGGAGAGAGGGCGCCGTCCGGACTGCACCCGCACGCTGAAGAGAGGGAGGGGTTAGTGCGAAGACTGTAGAGGGCGCTACAGGACACGGCGGACTGTAGAGGGCGCTACAGGACACGGCGGACTGTAGAGGGCGCTACAGGACACGGCGGACTGTAGAGGGCGCTACAGGACACGGCGGACTGTAGAGGGCGCTACAGGACACGGCCGACTGTAGAGGGCGCTACAGGACACGGCCCACTGTAGAGGGCGCTACAGGACACGGCCGACTGTAGAGGGCGCTACAGGACACGGCCGACTGTAGAGGGCGCTACAGGACACGGCCCACTGTAGAGGGCGCTACAGGACACGGCCGACTGTAGAGGGCGCTACAGGACACGGCCGACTGTAGAGGGCGCTACAGTCAGACACGGCGGACTGTGCAGGAGTCGCCACACAGGCAATCTGGGATCATTAAGGTTAGAAGGGGTAAAGTGAGTGGGGTGAAAGTGGGTGTGGTTAAAGTGGGCGAAGTGAAAGTGGGTGTGGTTAAAGTGGGCGAAGTGAAAGTGGGCGTAGTGTTCTGACCTTTGCAGCCACTGGGGCCGAAGCCATAGGTTCCTGGCGCGCACTGGTCACAGCGTCGTCCAATTACGTTGGTCCGACAGTGGCACTGCCCGCCCCTCACGTCACACACAGAGCTGACCGCCCCCTGGGCGTCGCACTCGCACGCTGCAGGACGAGACCACAGGGTCACACATGTGTAACACAGGACAGCGCCCCCTGTGGAGCAGAGCGGTACTGACCCAGCGCTCCGTCGTTGATAAGGGCGGACATGCTGGAGATGAGGCGGGCGCACGCTTCGCTCATCACGGGGCGGGTCACACTCCGCGCCGTGTCGTGGCACCGGTAACGCTCGTACGACTGCTTCCTCAAGGTGGCGCTGGCGTCTCCAGAACTGAACATGTCCAGAGACGAGTGACGGGGCATCAGAGCGATCTGCGGACACAGAGACAGGGCCTCAGAGAGGGCCCCTGAGAGGGACAGGGCCCCTGAGAGGGACAGGGCCCCTGACAGGGACAGGTCCTCTGAGAGGGACAGGGCCCCTGACAGGGACAGGGCCCCTGACAGGGACAGGTCCTCTGACAGGGACAGGTCCTCTGACAGGGACAGGTCCTCTGACAGGGACAGGGCCCCTGACAGGTCCTCTGACAGGGACAGGTCCTCTGACAGGGACAGGTCCTCTGACAGGTCGTCTGACAGGTACTGGCGTCAATAATAATAAACATGTAAATGTTCAATAATAAAGTGAGACCGAGTCGACGAGGATGAAGTGTCCGGCTGCGTCCGTCGGCCTGTTGAAGTCCTGATATCGTCTGAACTCCAGTCGGAGCGAGTACGAAACTCCCTTCTCCAAACACAGCGGCTTCAGAGGAACCATGAACCTGGACAAATGCACAAATAAAAGGAACAAACTAAAGCAAAAGGCTGAGGAAGTGTTAAATCCTGATCGACACTAAGGCTGCGTCCCGTTCCTCCGTCTTACCCCTTTGGTTTTGCTCATTCATGTGAGGGCAAGGGGTGTCCCGATTCTGATTCTGATCAAGAGCTCGGGCCACGACCTCGGGCTACATACCCCTTGAAATGAAGTAAACTTTCAACCAGACTTGAAAGGAAGGGGTACGACTACAAGCTCAGGCACGTTTTGGGATCAGGACAACGAGGACTAAACCGGGACTAAACCAGGACTAAACCAGGACTAAACCAGGACTAAACCGGGACTAAACCAGGACTAAACCAGGACTAAACCAGAACAAAACCAGGACTAAACCGGGACTAAACCGGGACTAAACCGGGACGAAACCAGGACTAAACCAGGACTAAATCAGGACTAAACCAGAACAAAACCAGGACTAAATCAGGACTAAACCAGAACAAAACCGGGACTAAACCGGGACTAAACCGGGACTAAACCAGGACTAAATCAGAACAAAACCAGGACTAAACCGGGACTAAACCGGGACTAAACCGGGACTAAACCAGGACTAAACCGAGACTAAACTGGCACTAAACCGGGACCAAACCAGGACTAAACCGGGACTAAACCGGGACCAAACCAGGACTAAACCAGGACTAAACCAGGACTAAACCGGGACTAAACCAGGACTAAACCAGGACTAAACCAGAACAAAACCAGGACTAAACCAGGACTAAACCGGGACTAAACCGGGACTAAACCGGGATTAAACCGGGACTAAACCGGGACGAAACCAGGACTAAACCAGGACTAAATCGGGACTAAACCAGAACAAAACCAGGACTAAATCAGGACTAAACCAGAACAAAACCGGGACTAAACCAGGACTAAACCAGGACTAAACCGGGACTAAACCAGGACTAAATCAGAACAAAACCAGGACTAAACCGGGACTAAACCGGGACTAAACCGGGACTAAACCAGGACTACACCGAGACTAAACTGGCACTAAACCGGGACCAAACCGGGACTAAACCAGGACTAAACCGAGACTAAACCAGGACTAAACCGGGACTAAACCGGGACCAAACCAGGATTAAACCAGGACTAAACCAGGACTAAACCGGGACTAAACCAGGACTAAACCAGGACTAAACCGGGACCAAACCAGGACTAAACCAGGACTAAACCGGGACTAAACCAGGACTAAACCAGGACTAAACCGGGACTAAACCAGGACTAAACCAGGACTAAACCGGGACCAAACCAGGACTAAACCAGGACTAAACCGGGACTAAACCAGGACTAAACCAGGACTAAACCGGGACCAAACCAGGATTAAACCAGGACTAAACCGGGACTAAACCAGGACTAAACCGGGACTAAACCAGGACTAAACCAGGACTAAACCAGGACTAAACCAGAACAAAACCAGGACTAAACCGGGACTAAACCGGGACTAAACCAGGACTAAACCAGGACTAAACCAGAACAAAACCAGGACTAAACCGGGACTAAACCGGGACTAAACCGGGACGAAACCAGGACTAAACCAGGACTAAATCAGGACTAAACCAGAACAAAACCAGGACTAAATCAGGACTAAACCAGAACAAAACCGGGACTAAACCGGGACTAAACCGGGACTAAACCAGGACTAAATCAGAACAAAACCAGGACTAAACCGGGACTAAACCGGGACTAAACCGGGACTAAACCAGGACTAAACCAGGACTAAACCGAGACTAAACTGGCACTAAACCGGGACCAAACCAGGACTAAACCGGGACTAAACCGGGACCAAACCAGGACTAAACCGGGACTAAACCAGGACTAAACCAGGACTAAACCAGAACAAAACCAGGACTAAACCGGGACTAAACCGGGACTAAACCGGGACTAAACCGGGACTAAACCGGGACGAAACCAGGACTAAACCAGGACTAAATCAGGACTAAACCAGAACAAAACCAGGACTAAATCAGGACTAAACCAGAACAAACCCGGGACTAAACCGGGACTAAACCAGGACTAAATCAGAACAAAACCAGGACTAAACCGGGACTAAACCGGGACTAAACCGGGACTAAACCAGGACTAAACCGAGACTAAACCAGGACTAAATCAGAACAAAACCAGGACTAAACCGGGACTAAACCGGGACTAAACCAGGACTAAACCGAGACTAAACTGGCACTAAACCGGGACCAAACCAGGACTAAACCAGGACTAAACCAGGACTAAACCGGGACTAAACCAGGACTAAACCAGGACTAAACCGGGACCAAACCAGGACTAAACCAGGACTAAACCAGGACTAAACCGGGACTAAACCGGGACTAAACCAGGACTAAACCGGGACTAAACCAGAACAAAACCAGGACTAAACCAGGACTAAACCGGGACTAAACCGGGACTAAACCGGGACGAAACCAGGACTAAACCGGGACTAAACCAGAACAAAACCAGGACTAAACCAGGACTAAACCGGGACTAAACCGGGACTAAACCGGGACTAAACCGGGACGAAACCAGGACTAAACCAGGACTAAATCAGGACTAAACCAGAACAAAACCAGGACTAAATCAGGACTAAACCAGAACAAAACCAGGACTAAATCAGGACTAAACCAGGACTAAACCAGGACTAAACCAGGACTAAACCAGGACTAAACCGGGGCTAAATCGGGACTAAACCGGGACTAAACCGGGACTAAACCAGGTCTAAACCAGGTCTAAACCTAAAACCTAAAAGTAGGTCCGAGTCAAAATTGGTCCTCATTTTTCACAGGTCTGGGTCCTAAAAAAGGACTTATTTTGATTATAGCTGTGGTGACTCGAGTGTGTTCTGTGCAGCGGCAGGTGCAGGTGCAGCGGCAGGTGCGTACCTGGCGGTCGCCGGCAGGGACAGGAGCATCATGTCATCGTCGGGTATGGTGTTGCCACAGGGGGAGCTGGTGGGAATCGCTCCGGGTCGAACCACCGTGACTCTGACCTCCTCCCAGTCCCGGGGCATCTGGTTTAACGAGACGACAGATAAGAGAGAGGACTGAAGCTCCGGAGACCACCTCGTGATGTCATCGAGTGGCAGTTTCCAAGTGAACAGCTCAGAGAGTAAAATTCAACAGTCAAAATTCAGAATGTAAAACGTCACAGCAAAGATCCAAGGCAGAAGCAATCGATCCTGAGCGAGGAGAGAGGCTGTTTCCTAATGGTTCTCATCTGTGGGCGGGGTTTACACCTAACCAATCAAAGAGATGAGGTTTTAATGAGGGGAATTCTGACCAATCAGATTGCTTCACTGCACCATTTCCTGTTTGTTACTAAAGATCGGATCACGCAGGATCGATTGCTTCTGCCTTGGCGTCTTGGATCTTTACTGTGACGTTTTACATTCTGAATTTTGACCGTTGAATTTTTGTGCTGAATATTTTTTATATTGAATTTTAAACACTTTGAAAATGCACACTTGTAACTTAACTGACAGAATAAAAATAATTTAAACATGTTTTTTCAGAGCTAAAAAAATTCTAAATTCAGCGGCGTTCAAACATCTAAACGATCTTCCGTATCCGAAAACTTCAAACCAGGAGGGACGAGACCCCAACAGCGCCCCCTGCCGGAGTGTTTAAGAGCCACTTTTACTCTCGGACTTTTAACACCGCGGAACTTCTGTCTTTTATTGAATATTATTTCAATCCTGGTTTAGTCCTGGTTTAGTCCTGGTTTAGTCCTGGTTTAGTCCTGGTTTAGTCTTAGTTTAGTCTTGGTTTAGTCCTGGTTTAGTCCTGGTTTAGTCTTAGTTTAGTCCTGGTTTAGTCTTAGTTTAGTCCTGGTTTAGTCCTGATGTATTCCTGGTTTAGTCCTGGTTTAGTCTTAGTTTAGTCTTAGTTTAGTCTTAGTTTAGTCCTGGTTTAGTCCTGGATTAGTCCTGGTTTAGTCTTAGTTTAGTCCTGGTTTAGTCTTAGTTTAGTCCTGGTTTAGTCCTGGATTAGTCCTGGTTTAGTCTTAGTTTAGTCCTGGTTTAGTCTTAGTTTAGTCCTGGTTTAGTCCTGATGTATTCCTGGTTTAGTCTTAGTTTAGTCTTAGTTTAGTCCTGATGTAGTCCTGGTTTAGTCTTAGTTTAGTCCTGGTTTAGTCTTAGTTTAGTCCTGGTTTAGTCTTAGTTTAGTCCTGGTTTAGTCCTGATGTATTCCTGGTTTAGTCCTGGTTTAGTCTTAGTTTAGTCTTAGTTTAGTCTTAGTTTAGTCCTGGTTTAGTCCTGGATTAGTCCTGGTTTAGTCTTAGTTTAGTCCTGGTTTAGTCTTAGTTTAGTCCTGGTTTAGTCCTGATGTATTCCTGGTTTAGTCTTAGTTTAGTCTTAGTTTAGTCCTGATGTAGTCCTGGTTTAGTCTTAGTTTAGTCCTGGTTTAGTCTTAGTTTAGTCCTGGTTTAGTCCTGATGTATTCCTGGTTTAGTCCTGGTTTAGTCTTAGTTTAGTCTTGGTTTAGTCCTGATGTATTCCTGGTTTAGTCCTGGTTTAGTCCTGGTTTAGTCTTAGTTTAGTCCTGGTTTAGTCTTAGTTTAGTCCTGATGTATTCCTGGTTTAGTCTTAGTTTAGCCTTAGTTTAGTCCTGATGTAGTCCTGGTTTAGTCCTGGATTAGTCCTGGTTTAGTCTTAGTTTAGTCCTGGTTTAGTCTTAGTTTAGTCCTGGTTTAGTCCTGATGTATTCCTGGTTTAGTCTTAGTTTAGTCTTAGTTTAGTCCTGATGTAGTCCTGGTTTAGTCTTAGTTTAGTCCTGGTTTAGTCTTAGTTTAGTCCTGGTTTAGTCCTGATGTATTCCTGGTTTAGTCCTGGTTTAGTCTTAGTTTAGTCTTGGTTTAGTCCTGATGTATTCCTGGTTTAGTCCTGGTTTAGTCCTGGTTTAGTCTTAGTTTAGTCCTGGTTTAGTCTTAGTTTAGTCCTGATGTATTCCTGGTTTAGTCTTAGTTTAGTCTTAGTTTAGTCCTGATGTAGTCCTGGTTTAGTCCTGGTTTAGTCTTAGTTTAGTCCTGGTTTAGTCTTAGTTTAGTCCTGGTTTAGTCTTAGTTTAGTCCTGGTTTAGTCTTAAAATGATCAAAAATAATGATCATTTTCATTGATTTCAGCACTTTTGGAAACTGTCGTGTTGATAAAATGCGGACTGGATTAAATGCCGGTGGTTCTGCAGGTCGGCGGTTCTGCGGTTCGGTGGGTCGGCGGTTCTGACCTGGGACTCGTAGCGCAGCAGCAGGTCGTACTCCATGGAGAACGGGATGTTGTCGATGATAAACTCCAGTGTGCTGCTCACCGGCACGCGGGCAAAACCAACACCGGTCCATGAGGCGGGTCTGCCGGGCTGGTGCTCCCTCACCTCCACCACGCAGCCCTGAGAGGACGGGAGGACATCTGAGACACTGAGAGGAGGACGGGAGGACATCCGGGTCAGTACCTGTCCCAGTCGGGGGTTCTCAGCCTCGTACAGCAGATGATCCAGAGCCATGAAGAAGAACCCGGAGTCCACCACGGAACACTGACGCCCACCCATGTGTCCACGGCAACGGCACTGCCCACTGTCAGGGGCGCACCTGCAGGGACAGGTGAGGGACAGACAGGTGAGGGACAGGTGAGGGACAGATAGGTGGACAAAGCAGCAGGTACAGTGGGAGGGGCCTCGTACAGAACATCATTTGATATAAATGTAAATTCTAAAGTGACTCACAGATTGTCCAGAGCTCCGCCCACGTCACAGTCACAGCCCCGGCAGCCGGTCAGGTCGTGGCTCAGAGCCCAATGTTCAGGCTGAAACAGAACCAGACAGGTGAACCTACAGGTGAACCTACAGGTGAACCTACAGGTGAACCCTACAGGTGAACCTACAGGTGAACCCTACAGGTGAACCCAACAAGTGAACCCGACAGGTGAACCTACAGGTGAACCCTACAGGTGAACCTACAGGTGAACCCAACAAGTGAACCCGACAGGTGAACCTACAGGTGAACCTGCAGGTGAACCTGCAGGTGAACCTACAGGTGAACCTACAGGTGAACCTGCAGGTGAACCTACAGGTGAACCCAACAAGTGAACCCGACAGGTGAACCTACAGGTGAACCTACAGGTGAACCTACAGGTGAACCTGCAGGTGAACCTGCAGGTGAACCTACAGGTGAACCTACAGGTGAACCCGACAAGTGAACCCGACAGGTGAACCTACAGGTGAACCTACAGGTGAACCTACAGGTGAACCTGCAGGTGAACCTGCAGGTGAACCTACAGGTGAACCCGACAAGTGAACCCGACAGGTGAACCTACAGGTGAACCTACAGGTGAACATGCAGGTGTTTAGGTGCTTCAGCTTCAGTGGAGCGACAGGTTTCTGAAGGTGGAGACCCTGCAGCTGTTTCTCCCTGTTTCAGGAGGAACAGGAGATGCTGTTGATGCTTTGTAGCTGATGTCATCCACATTCTCTGACGGTGAGATGCTAACTTACGGCACTGGTCTGTCTGAGACTTTGTTAGACTTTAATCTGAGTTTTATTCGAACACAATCTGACCATAAAGACCTGACTGATCTGAAGTCCAACAGCTGAGCTGATCTGTAAAACTGAAAATGTGCTCTTTAAATCACTTTTGTGTTTTTCTTGAGTTTTCAGACCATCTTAAAACTTTTTTGTTAGTGTTTGCTAATGTTTGCATTGCGTCTCCATGGTAACTGCCAAACAGGACAACAAATGTTGTCGCTGGATTAAAGAGGCAATCGAAATACAGAACATGCCCACAGGACAGTAAACCGGGATGAGGGGCTTTTTTTACTCTCACACACCTGGGATACTGTCCTGAGGCAGTCGGACTGCAGATGGCGCTGTCGTCCTGCCTCCACCGGCAGGAAGACACTGCCAAAACCTGTTTAAACCACCTGAGCGGACACGATACAGCGACATCACCTGACGAACACCGCAGGGAGCAGTCCAAACTGTCAGGACTGAAAACAAACTCTTGGTCTGAAAAAAGATCCTAATAACTAACTACTAATTAACTGGAAATTAACACGTTATAAAAATTAACACAATTAATTATGAGCGGCAATTCAATGCACATTTTAAATTTGTCCCACTGAAGGACCTGTAGGCGACTTGGCAGTGGCGTCACTTCCACCTGTGTCGCTCAAACAAATAAATCCTGGAGGAAACTGACATGGACATGACTCAGGGGGCGAGGAGCGAATCGCCGCCAGGACCGAAGAACGGCGACTTTATTTATAAAAAGAACGAAAACGGGACGATTGACAAGAACGCCGTGATTTGGAGCTTTTGTCAAAAAGAATTTTCCTCCAGCCTGACTGATCATTTGAACGATAAACACGTCCGGACAAGTTCCATCGTTACCGGTGATAGAGCGAGCGTGAGCGCACTTCACCAAACCACCAAACCACCAAACCAACAAACCACCAAACCACCAAACCACCAAACCAATAAACCAACAAACCACCAAACCACCAAACCACCAAACCAATAAACCACCAAACAACCAAACCACCAAACCAACAAACCACCAAACCACCAAACCAACAAACCACCAAACCAACAAACCGCCAAACCACCAAACCACCAAACCAATAAACCACCAAACCAACAAACCGCCAAACCACCAAACCAACAAACCACCAAACCAACAAACCGCGAAACCAACAAACCAACAAACCGCCAAACCACCAAAACCACCAAACCAACAAACCCCCAAACCACCAAACCAACAAACCACCAAACCAACAAACCGCCAAACCACCAAACCACCAAACCACCAAACCAACAAACCACCAAACCAACAAACCGCCAAACCACCAAACCAACAAACCACCAAACCAAACCACCAAACCAACAAACCGCGAAACCAACAAACCAACAAACCGCCAAACCACCAAACCACCAAACCAACAAACCGCCAAACCAACAAACCACCAAACCACCAAACCACCAAACCAACAAACCACCAAACCACCAAACCACCAAACCAACAAACCACCAAACCAACAAACCGCCAAACCACCAAACCAACAAACCACCAAACCACCAAACCACCAAACCAACAAACCGCGAAACCAACAAACCAACAAACCGCCAAACCACCAAACCACCAAACCAACAAACCGCCAAACCAACAAACCACCAAACCACCAAACCAACAAACCACCAAACCACCAAACCGACAAACCGACAAACCAACAAACCACCAAACCAACAAACCGCCAAACCACCAAACCACCAAACCAACAAACCACCAAACCACCAAACCACCAAACCAACAAACCAACAAACCACCAAACCAACAAACCACCAAACCAACAAACCACCAAATCAACAAACCAACAAACCACCAAACCAACAAACCACCAAACCACCAAACCACCAAACCACCAAATCAACAAACCAACAAACCACCAAACCGCCAAACCACCAAACCGCCAAACCACCAAACCACCAAACCACCAAACCAACAAACCACGAAACCAACAAACCACGAAACCACCAAACCAACAAACCACCAAACCAACAAACCGCAAAACCAACAAACCAACAAACCGCCAAACCACCAAAACCACCAAACCAACAAACCGCCAAACCAACAAACCACCAAACCAACAAACCACCAAACCAACAAACCACCAAACCGACAAACCACCAAACCACCAAACCAACAAACCGCCAAACCACCAAACCACCAAACCAACAAACCGCCAAACCAACAAACCACCAAACCAACAAACCACCAAACCGACAAACCGCCAAACCAAAGCAACAAACCACCAAACCAACAAACCACGAAACCACCAAACCACCAAACCACCAAAGCAACAAACCACCAAACCAACAAACCACCAAATCAACAAACCACCAAATCAACAAACCAACAAACCACCAAACCACCAAACCACCAAACCAACAAACCACCAAACCAACAAACCACCAAACCGACAAACCGACAAACCAACAAACCACCAAACCAACAAACCGACAAACCACCAAACCACCAAACCAACAAACCACCAAACCACCAAAGCAACAAACCACCAAACCACCAAAGCAACAAACCACCAAACCAACAAACCACGAAACCACCAAACCACCAAAGCAACAAACCACCAAAGCAACAAACCACCAAACCAACAAACCACCAAATCAACAAACCACCAAATCAACAAACCAACAAACCACCAAACCAACAAACCACCAAACCACCAAACCACCAAACCAACAAACCACCAAACCAACAAACCAACAAACCACCAAACCACCAAACCAACAAACCAACAAACCGCCAAACCACCAAACCAACAAACCACCAAACCACCAAACCGCGAAACCAACAAACCAACAAACCACCAAACCAAAAATCCAACAAACCACCAAACCGCCAAACCAACAAACCGCCAAACCGCCAAACCGCCAAACCGCCAAACCAACAAACCGCCAAACCAACAAACCACCAAACCAACAAACCACCAAACCACCAAACCACCAAACCAACAAACCAACAAACCAACAAACCAACAAACCACTAAACCACCAAACCAACAAACCACCAAACCAACAAACCACCAAACCAACAAACCACCAAATCAACAAACCAACAAACCACCAAACCAACAAACCGCCAAACCACCAAACCACCAAACCAACAAACCGCCAAACCAACAAACCACCAAACCACCAAACCACCAAACCAACAAACCACCAAACCAACAAACCACCAAACCAACAAACCAACAAACCACCAAATCAACAAACCAACAAACCACCAAACCAACAAACCGTCAAACCACCAAACCACCAAACCACCAAACCACCAAACCAACAAACCACCAAACCAACAAACCACCAAACCACCAAACCAACAAACCACCAAACCACCAAACCAACAAACCACCAAACCAACAAACCAACAAACCAACAAACCGCCAAACCAACAAACCACCAAACCAACAAACCACCAAACCAACAAACTACCAAACCAACAAACCGCCAAACCAACAAACCAACAAACCAACAAACCACCAAACCAACAAACCAACAAACCAACAAACCACCAAACCAACAAACCACCAAACCACCAAACCACCAAACCACCAAACCAACAAACCACCAAACCAACAAACCACCAAACCAACAAACCACCAAACCACCAAACCAACAAACCGCGAAACCAACAAACCACGAAACCACCAAACCAACAAACCACTAAACCAACAAACCACCAAACCAACAAACCGCCAAACCAACAAACCACCAAACCGCCAAAACCACCAAACCACCAAACCAACAAACCGCCAAACCAACAAACCACCAAACCACCAAACCACCAAACCAACAAACCACCAAACCAACAAACCACCAAATCAACAAACCACCAAATCAACAAACCAACAAACCACCAAACCAACAAACCGTCAAACCACCAAACCACCAAACCACCAAACCACCAAACCAACAAACCGCGAAACCAACAAACCACCAAACCACCAAACCAACAAACCACCAAACCACCAAACCAACAAACCACCAAACCAACAAACCAACAAACCGCCAAACCAACAAACCACCAAACCAAACCACCAAACCAACAAACTACCAAACCAACAAACTACCAAACCAACAAACCACCAAACCAACAAACCACCAAACCACCAAACCACCAAACCAACAAACCACCAAACCAACAAACTACCAAACCAACAAACCACCAAACCAACAAACCAACAAACCACCAAACCAACAAACCACCAAACCAACAAACTACCAAACCAATAAACCACCAAACCAACAAACCACCAAACCAACAAACCAACAAACCAACAAACCGCCAAACCAACAAACCAACAAACCAACAAACCACCAAACCAACAAACCACCAAACCACCAAACCAACAAACCACCAAACCAACAAACCACCAAACCACGCTCACAGAATTTGGGAAACAAATGAGCAAAGCGACCACAGAAAAACTGAACTCAATCACAAAGTGCTTGAGCACAAAGTTGATCACAGGCCGGTTTCAGTCGTGGAAACGACAGCCTAAAGGAGGAGGAGTTTCAGAACGCGTCATCCGACCCAAATCTGCAGTTCCCTTCGAGAACTACAGTGGTAGAATTCACCAGCCATACGGTAATGAAAGGAACGCAAAAGGACAAATTGTCGGCAGGGGTCTTTATTTGGGGACCTTCTGCAGATACGAGATTAAAATGTGATGAATTAGATGAATTTATTACAAATCCTGTAATTAATTCCATTAATTTTTGAATCGCCTGACAGCACTACTAATAACATAACTGATCAGAAGACCAAGTGAACCTGATTGGACTGTAACACAATCATGTAGAACACCCCAAAGGATCAACCTGAGTT
>JAVJIX010000036.1:440000-455000 GCA_036785185.1 Paratrypauchen microcephalus
CTTCTTTTGCTCGTAGATTTTTATTTTCCTCGACCCAGAGTCCGACACCCCAGAAGCCCCTCCCCCAGACACAGCTGAGCCTAAAGATAGAATAACCCCACAGGAAACTCCAAATATGGACACGAGTGCGCCGGCGTCAGGAGGAGGAACGGGTTAAACTGTAAAAATAGAAAGGATCATTCTGTTTGACCCTCGAGCTGAGGCCGGGGCAGAACGTGTCCTTGAGCAAGACACTTTCAGCCTGTGTGAAACTGTCCCAGGGCGGCTGTGGCTGCGAGAGACCGGCACATGGAAGATCAGAGTTTTGATTTTAAACACCACTTTGAATTTTTTTACTCTGAAAAAAAAAGACCTTTGAATTATTTGTATTCTGAATTTTAAGTACACTTTTTCAGGATTTCACCTCTTAAATATTCAGCACAAATATTTTCAGGTCCTCAAATTCAACACTCATAATTCAGAGTGTAAAATTCCGTCCATCTTCTTGCGCTTTCTCCATTTCTGGGTCGCACGGGCAGATCTGCCGCCCAGAACACAACGCACCAGCCCCCATGGATGCTCCCGCGGGCGGTGGGTCTACGGGAGGACGGCCAATACACTTCTGCCAGGGGGGCGACCAGTGTCCGCAGACACTGGGGGCAAGGTGGGGTTAAGCGTCTTGCCCAAGGACACAACGGCAGCTTCACCTGTGGGAGCTGGGATCACACACGGCCAACCCGACGAGAGCGGGATTCGATCTGCCAGCGGAGCTACTGCCGCCCCAGTGTCAAAGATCCAAGGCGCCAAGGCAGAAGCAATCGATCCTGTGTGATCCGATCGAACTTAGTAACAAACAGGAAATGGTGCAGTGAAGCGATCGGATTGGTCAGAATTCCATCCATCCATTTTCTTCCTCTTCGGTCGTGGGTCACGGGGGCAACAGTCTAAGCAGGACTCCCAGACTTCCTTCACCCCGGACACTTCCTCCAGCTCCTCCGGGGGGACCCCAAGGCGTTCCTGGGCCAGCCGGGACACATAGTCCCTCCAGCGTGTCCTGGGTCTTCCCCGGGGCCTCCTCCCGGTGGGATGTGCTCGGAACACCTCCCGATGGAGGCGTCCAGGAGGCGTCCGGAACAGACGCCCGAGCCTCCTCAGCTGCTCCTCTCCACGTGGAGGAGCAGCGGCTCTACTCCGAGCTCCTCCCGTGTGACTGAGCTCCTCACCCTATCTCTAAGGGAGCACCCAGCCACTCTGCGGAGGAAACTCATTCTGGCCGCTTGTATCCACGATCTTGTCCTTTCGGTCATTACCCAAAGCTCATGACCATAGGTGAGGGGAGGAACGGAGATCGATGGTAAATTGAGAGCTTTGCCTTTCGGCTCAGCTCCCTCTTCACCACAACGGTCCGGTACAGCGACCGCATCACTGCCGACGCTGCACCGATCCACCTGTCAATCTCACGCTCCATCCTCCCCTCACTCGAGAACAAGACCCCGACATACTTGAACTCCTCCACCTGAGGCAGGGACTCCCCACCACCTGCAGAGGGCAAGTCACCTTTTTCCGGTCGAGACCCATGGCCTCGGATTTGGAGGAGCTGATCCTCATCCCAGCCGCTTCACACTCAGCTGCAAACCGCCCCAGTGCACATTGGAGGTCCCGGTTTGATGAAGCCATCAGGACAACATCATCTGCAAACAGCAGAGATGAGATCCTGTGGTTCCCAAACCGGATCCCCTCCGGCCCCTGACTGCGCCTAGAAATTCTGTCCATAAATATAATGAACAGAACCGGTGACAAAGGGCAGAGTCCAACATGCACCGGGAACAGGTCTGAATTTTGACTTTGGAATTTGAGGACTTGAAAATATCTGAATATTTAAAAGATGAAATTTTTATACATAATGAAAAACTACACTTAGTATTTCAGAAATAAAAATTTAGAAAATTGTTCAAACATCTTTTTTCAGAGTTAAAAAATTCAAAGTGAGAAATTCAGCGGGATTTAAAATTTAAAAGTCAAAATCTGATGGAACCTGCCGACCCTGCCAAGTGTTTAAAAATCAGGTTTAAATAAAATGTATTTGAAACATTAAACAGTCACTGACCAGACACTGGTCGCAGCTGCGCCCCGTCACCAGGCGTTTGCAGAAGCAGTCCCCGCTGACCGGGTCACACTGAGCGCGCCCAGAAACACTGCCCCGAGGGTCGCACCTGCAGGCTGACGGGGGCGACGGGAGCGACAGGAGCGACGGGAGCAGGAGCGACGGGAGCAACAGGAGCGACAGGAGCAACAGGAGCAGGAGCGACAGGAGCGACAGGAGCGACAGGAGCGACAGAAGCAACAGGAGCGACAGGAGCGACAGGAGCAGGAGCGACAGGAGCGACAGGAGCGACAGAAGCGACAGAAGCAACAGGGGCGACGGGAGCGACAGGAGCAACAGGAGCGACAGGAGCAGGAGCGACAGGAGCGACAGGAGCGACAGAAGCAACAGAAGCAACAGGAGCGACAGGAGCGACAGGAGCAGGAGCGACAGGAGCGACAGAAGCAACAGAAGCAACAGGGGCGACGGGAGCAGGAGCGACAGGAGCAACAGGAGCGACAGGAGCAGGAGCGACAGGAGCGACAGAAGCAACAGGAGCGACAGGAGCAGGAATGACAGGAGCGACAGGAGCATCAGAAGCAACAGGAGCGACGGGAGCAACAGGAGTGACAGGAGCAACAGGAGCGACAGGAGCAACAGGAGCGACAGGAGCAGGAGCGACAGGAGCAGGAGCGACAGGAGCGTCAGGAGCAACGGGAGCGACAGGAGCAGGAGCGACAGGAGCAGGAGCGACAGGAGCAGTGACATAACAGTGGTTACGGTCATGTTTTTTACAGTGATGATTTTACAGTGCGGTACTCACGCAGGCACCCGTCGGCGTTCTCGGCGCTCAGACCGTAGAATCCGGCCTTGCACTTGTCGCAGCGTGGTCCCTCCACGTGTGGTTTACAGCGGCACTGCCCCGTCACCTGCCCGAGGGCGGGGTCAGTGTGTCCGTCACACAGACCGCCGTTCAGAGAGCCGTCAGGGTCACAGTCGCACGCTACGGGGCGGGGCAGAGAGGGAGGGGCAAACAGGGAGGAAAAGGAGTGTTTGAAATGTGGAAACAACCAATGAGACGTGATGTTACTGCAGGGTCAGGTCTACTGTATAATTATGGCATATTTACTGCTGCGCTGGCAGACTTGGGGGTCCCTCTGGGGTTTATATATTAATAACAGTGTTAGAGGTCGTACGCTGGCAGACTTGGGGGTCCCTCTGGGGTTTATATATTAATAACAGTGTTAGAGGTCGTACGCTGGCAGACTTGGGGGTCCCTCTGGGGTTTATATATTAATAACAGTGTTAGAGGTCGTACGCTGGCAGACTTGGGGGTCCCTCAGGTCTCTCTGGGGGTCCTTGTAGTAGAAGGGTCTGCAGCTCTCACAGTGGCGCCCCATAGTGTTGTGGAGGCACAGGTCACACACTCCTCCGCTGCTGTTTCCTGTGGCCAAGTACACCGCCATATCGAAGTGACAGGAAGAGGCGTGGCCATTACACTCGCACTCTGACGGAGAGAAGACAGAAAGAGGAGAGAGATCGTTAAACATCAGTAGAAAACATGTTTTTTTGTTTAAACTCGTAAACGTGTCTTCAAATCGCTCTTCGTTCTTCTGCCATGTTCAGACCCCTGGAGTTCTGGAGTTGGACGCCCGATTGTGCTGTGAACATTACGACAAACTTATTTTGAAGGAGTCTGACTCTGGCAGGCTGTTATAATCGTATGTTAGCATACGTGAAGAGTCCCTCAGTCGTCCAGGTAGAATCCATGATAAAAGGAGAAATTCAATTTGTCAACTGGACAAAGTTTGTTTGGTCGAAAACGTTTTGCCGCTCATCCGAGAGGCTTCGTCAGTTCTTTGTTTCTTTTGTTTTTCGAATTTCTCTGGCGTCTAGTTTAGCATACCTATTCAACCCTAACGACCGTCTCCACCCCTCTGGCCCTGACCTGTCTGCCCTATTGTTTCTTTTGTCTGTTTTGACTTTGGTTTTGTCTGTTTTGACTTTGGTTTTGTCTGTTTTGACTTTGGAATTATAGATGGGAGACAAGTTATGTCTGACTCCCCCATTTCTGTTTAAAGAAGGATTCTCTTTTTTGACAAAAATAGCCTCTTTAACTCCCCTCTCAAACCAGTTCTTTTCCCCGGCTAAGATCTGAACCTCACTGTCCTCAAAAGAGTGGCCCGTGGCTTCTAGGTGAAGATGTACGGCAGATGACGGTCCACTCTGGCACGCCCGTCTGTGTTGGTACATCCTCTTGTGAAGTGGCTGTTTTGTTTCTCCAGTGTAGCGCTCACTGCAGTCTTCACTACACTGAATGGAGTAGACCACATTGCTTTGTTTGTGGCTCTGTGTTCTGTCCTTTGGGTGGACCAGTTTTTGTCTTAAAGTGTTTGTGGGTTTGAAATAAACTGGAATTTCATCTTGTCTGAAAATCCTCTGTAGTTTTTCCAAAACGCCGGCCAGGTACGGAATCGCTACCCCTTTCCTCCTGGGTTCTGATTCTCTATTATCTTGTTTCTTGCCCTTGTCTCTCTTGGTTTTGTTAACAGCCCATTTGGGATAACCACAAACAGAGAGGGCTTCCTGCACATGTTGTTCTTCTTTCTCCTTACCCTCTGTGCTTGTGGGAACCACTTGGGCCCTGTGTTGTAATGTCCGAATAACACCCAGTTTGTGCTGCAGTGGGTGGTGTGAATCAAAAAGCAGGTATTGGTCTGTGTGTGTGGGCTTCCTGAAGACTTCTACTTGGAGTCCCCGGTCTCCTCCTATCGTTACTGCACAATCTAAGAACGCCAATGTGTTATCCTTGGCATCTTCACGGGTGAATTTGATAGTAGGATCTACAGAATTGATATGTGCAGTAAAAGGTTCCAAATCTTGAATTTTGATTTTTGAAAAATTATCATCCACATACCGAAACCAGTGTGTGGGCGGAGAGCCTGGATATGAAGCTAAGGCACTCTGTTCAAATTGTTCCATGTATAAATTAGCCATGATAGGGGAGACCGGTGAGCCCATCGCACAGCCGTGGATCTGCCTGTAAATGTTCCCTCTGAACTGGAAATAGGTGGTATTTAGACAAATTTCCAGCAGTTGGCAGATTTGGTCAGGAGAAAGTTTGGTTCTCTCTTCTAGCTTGGAATCCTGTAGTAAACTCCTTCTCGCTGCTTCGACCGCTACAGCTGTGGGGATACAGGTGAAAAGAGAGGTTACATCAAAGGAAACCATTGTCTCATCCTGACCAAACTGGAGAAACTTAACTTTGTTTACAAATTCGGCTGTGTTCTCAATGTGGTGCTCCGTGTTGCCCACCAATGGAGCCAAGATGGTTTTTAGGTGTTTGGCCAAATTATATGTGATAGAGTCAACACTACACACAATGGGTCTGAGTGGTACTCCTTGTTTGTGAATCTTCGGGAGGCCATAGATGCACGGGATAGCATCACCAGGGTACAATCTGTAATACAGCTGTAGATCAATGACTTCTTCTTTCCTCAACTTCTGCAAGCAATCAATGATCTTCTTTTTGTACCCATTGGTGGGGTCCCGTTTCAGTACTTCGTATGTTGTCGTGTCACTGAGTAGGCTGTTCACCTTAGCCTCATAATCAGCTGCGTCCAAGATCACCGTGCATCTCCCTTTGTCCGCAGGCAGGATGTTGATGCTCTGGTCCCTCTCTAGAGCAATGATGGCCTTCCTCTCCTCTGGTGTTACGTTTGAGGGTGGAAGTTTAGCATTGCTCAGTGCAGCTGTTAATTTCAGTCTAAGGTCTCCAGCTTCTGTCTCTGTGAGCTTGTTGTTCCTAATGGCCGTTTCAGCTGCCGTGATGTAGTCCACCGTGGGGATGTGGTTAGGTGTCACAGAGAAATTCAGTCCTTTGCACAGGACTTCTTTCTCTGTCTGAGTGAGTACCCGGTTGGAAAGATTTTTCACCCAGTGTTCTTTGTGCACTGATTGGCTCGGTCTGTCCTCCTTCCTATTGTCACTCCGATCCTTGAGGTTATTTCTATGTTGATTCTGGAGTTGTGCAAACTTCCTAATGTGTCGCTCTTTGGTTTTGTTGTGCTGCCTCAACTGACCCGTAGCTATGAAGTCGTTAATCCTGTGAAACATTTCTTTTGGCACTAGACCTGTTATTATGTTAGCATAGTTAGCGTATTTTAGCATATGTTAGCATAGGTAGCATATGTTATCGTATGTTATCGTATGTTAGCATATATTAGCTTATGTTAGCGTATGTAAGCATAATTAGCGTATGTTAGCATATGTTAACATAGTTAGCGTATGTTAGCATAGTTAGCGTATTTTAGCATATGTTAGCATAGGTAGCATATGTTATCGTATGTTATCGTATGTTAGCATATATTAGCTTATGTTAGCGTATGTAAGCATAATTAGCGTATGTTAGCATATGTTAACATAGTTAGCATATATTAGCATAGTTAGCGTATTTTAGCATATGTTAGCATAGGTAGCATATGTTATCGTATGTTCTCGTATGTTAGCGTATGTTAGCATATATTAACTTATGTTAGCATATGTTAGCATATATTAGCTTATCTTAGCGTATGTAAGCATAATTAGCGTATGTTAGCATATGTTAGTGTATGTTAGAGTATGTTAGCATATGTTAGCATATGTTAGCATATGTTAGCGTATGTTAGTGTAGTTACCGTATGTTATCGTATGTTAGCGTATATTAGCGTAGTTAGCGCATGTTAGCATATGTTATCTTACGTTAGTGTATATTAGTGTATATTAGAGTATATTAGCGTATGTTAGCGTATGTTAGCATATGTTTGCGTATGTTTGCGTATGTTAGCATGTGTTAGCATATGTTAGAGTATGTTAGCGTATGTTAGCATATGTTTGCATATGCTAGCGTATGTTAGCATATGTTAGAGTATGTTAGCGTATGTTAGCGTATGTTAAAGTATGTTACTGTATGTTGGCGTATATTAGTGTAATTAGCATAAGTTATCATATGTTATCATACGTTAGCATATATTAGTGTATATTAGCATATGCTAGCGTATATTAGCTTATGTTTGCGTATGTTAGCGTATGTTTACCTATGTTAGCGTGTGTTAGTGTATGTTTGCGTATGTTTGCATACGTTATCATACGTTAGCATATGTTAGCGTATATTAGTGTATGTTAGTGTATGTTAGCATATGCTAGCGTATGTCATCATATGTTATTGTACGTTAGCGTATATTAGTGTATGTTAGCGTGTGTTATCATATGTTATCGTGCGTTAGCGTATATTAGCGTATGTTAGTGTATGTTAGCATATGCTAGTGTATGTCATCATATGTTATTGTACGTTAGCGTATATTAGCGTATGTTAGTGTATGTTAGCATATGCTAGAGTATGTCATCATATGTTATTGTACGTTAGCGTATATTAGTGTATGTTAGCGTGTGTTATCATATGTTATCGTGCGTTAGTGTACATTAGCGTACATTAGCGTATGTTAGCATACGTTAGTGTATGTTAGTGTATGTTAGTGTGTCTCTCACTTTTGCAGGCGTGGCTGTGGCGTCCCTCGGCGGGTCTCCAGGGCAGGTCGTTGTAGAAGTCGTCGCACTGTTCACAGTTCAGACCTTTGGTGTGGTGGTTACACACACAGCGCCCGTGCACCTGGACAGGAGAGAGCGGCAGTTTTAAGAGGATTAAAGACGAGTTCCACTGCCTCTTCAGTCTGCTGCCGTCAGGAAGGAGACTGAGGAGCCTCAGGGCCAAGACCAGCAGACTGATAGACAGCTTCATCCACCAAGCTGTCAGGATGCTCAACTCTCTCCCAATCACACTGCTGCTTAAACGACACTGACACTGCTGCTTAAATGACACTGGCACTGCTGCTTGAATGACACTGACACTGCTGCTTAAATGACACTGACACTGCTGCTTAAATGACACTGGCACTGCTGCTTAAATGACACATTTGAGCTTTATTCCGCTCCACATTGTGTGTTTTACTTATTTGTATTATACACAAGCCTTTTGTACTTTTGCTACGGGTATATGTGATGTTTTAGTCATGGTGTTTATTGTCTTGTTTATCACATGTTTTATGTTCACTGTGGGCCTAGGGGGCGCTGCAATTTCAAATCCTGTGTGTGCGACTTGTACATATGGTTTTTGACAATAAAACTGACTTTGAACTTTCAATCCAGGTTAAACTTGGGGGACCAGATGTCCCTGTTGACCCGGGACACTCCCAGTTCTGAGCCCTGTGTCCCCAGTTCCTGCAGATTTACCCAAAACCAGTGATTTGCCCCAGTTTTATATAAGAAATGTCCCTATTTTTACAAATTTGTTCCCGGCCAACAGTAAAAAGAGACATAAAGTGTCATTTGTTTAGGTAAAACACAGAAAAGATGCTTAAAAACAGGACTAAACCAGGTCTAAACCAGGACTAAACCAGGTCTAAACCAGGTCTAAACCAGGTGTAAACCAGGACTAAACCAGGTCTAAACCAGGACTAAACCAGGTCTAAACCAGGTCTAAACCAGGTGTAAACCAGTACTAAACCAGGTCTAAACCAGGACTAAACCACGACCAAACCAGGTCTAAACCAGGTGTAAACCAGGACTAAACCAGGTCTAAACCAGGACTAAACCAGGACTAAACCAGGTCTAAACCAGGACTAAACCAGGACCAAACCAGGTCTAAACCAGGTCTAAACCAGGACTAAACCAGGACCAAACCAGGTCTAAACCAGGTCTAAACCAGGACTAAACCAGGACTAAGTGACTCTTGAGAACTTTACTCCATGTTCTGATGTTCTGATATTGAAGGTTTAAAGGTGTAAATGTTCCTGAATGTGTCTTTATGACATGTGCTCTGACCATGCCCTCGATGTCGTCGGGGATGCCTTGGATGGGGGCGCACTCGGAGGCGTGGCCGTAGCAGAAGCAGTTGCCGCGGACGACGAGCTCATACATGGCGTAGTAATACTTCTCCTTGATCTCGGCGCGAGTGTCCAGCAGGTTGTCTCCTAAGGTGTGGAGCTTCGTGAAGTTCACCCTCAGGTTTGTGATTCGGAGCTGGTCTGAAAGGACAGAGGCAGAGATCAGAACGAGAACATGTTTACAAGACCAAAAATGTTCCACCGTGTGGCATTAAACAGCTCAACTTTACATTTATTCAACTACAGGTTGACCAGGACTAAACCAGGACTAAACAGGACTAAACCAGGACTAAACCAGAACTAAACCAGGACTAAACAGGACTAAACCAGGACTAAACCAGAACTAAACCAGGACTAAACCAGGACTAAACTAGGACTAAACCAGGACCAAACAGTACTAAACCAGAACTAAACCAGGACTAAACCAGGACTAAACAGGACTAAACCAGGACTAAACCAGAACTAAACCAGGACTAAACCAGGACTAAACTAGGACTAAACCAGGACTAAACAGTACTAAACCAGAACTAAACCAGGACTAAACCAGGACTAAACTAGGACTAAACCAGGACTAAACCAGGACTAAACAGGACTAAACCAGGACTAAACTAGGACTAAACCAGGACTAAACCAGGACTAAACTAGGACTAAACTAGGACTAAACCAGGACTAAACCAGGACTAAACAGGACTAAACTAGGACTAAACCAGGACTAAACCAGGACTAAACAGGACTAAACCAGGACTAAACCAGGACTAAACTAGGACTAAACTAGGACTAAACCAGGACTAAACCAGGACTAAACTAGGACTAAACTAGGACTAAACCAGGACTAAACAGGACTAAACCAGGACTAAACTAGGACTAAACCAGGACTAAACCAGGACTAAACTAGGACTAAACTAGGACTAAACCAGGACTAAACCAGGACTAAACAGGACTAAACTAGGACTAAACCAGGACTAAACCAGGACTAAACAGGACTAAACCAGGACTAAACCAGGACTAAACCAGGACTAAACTAGGACTAAACCAGGACTAAACCAGGACTAAACAGGACTAAACCAGGACTAAACCAGGACTAAACTAGGACTAAACTAGGACTAAACCAGGACTAAACCAGGACTAAACCAGGACTAAACAGGACTAAACCAGGACTAAACTAGGACTAAACCAGGACTAAACCAGGACTAAACTAGGACTAAACTAGGACTAAACCAGGACTAAACCAGGACTAAACAGGACTAAACTAGGACTAAACCAGGACTAAACCAGGACTAAACAGGACTAAACCAGGACTAAACCAGGACTAAACTAGGACTAAACTAGGACTAAACCAGGACTAAACAGGACTAAACCAGAACTAAACCAGGACTAAACCAGGACTAAACTAGGACTAAACCAGGACTAAACCAGAACTAAACCAGGACTAAACCAGGACTAAACTAGGACTAAACCAGGACTAAACAGGACTAAACAGGACTAAACCAGAACTAAACCAGGACTAAACTAGGACTAAACTAGGACTAAACCAGGACTAAACAGGACTAAACCAGAACTAAACCAGGACTAAACTAGGACTAAACCAGGACTAAACCAGGACTAAACAGGACTAAACCAGGACTAAACTAGAACTAAACCAGGACTAAACCAGGACTAAACTAGGACTAAACCAGAACTAAACCAGGACTAAACCAGGACTAAACTAGGACTAAACCAGGACTAAACAGGACTAAACAGGACTAAACCAGAACTAAACCAGGACTAAACCAGGACTAAACTAGGACTAAACCAGGACTAAACTAGGACTAAACCAGGACTAAACTAGGACTAAACCAGGACTAAACCAGGACTAAACCAGGACTAAACCAGGACTAAACCAGGACTAAACCAGGACTAAAGCATGAATGTGAGCGGGGTCGCCTCTCTCAGTTGGTCTGGTTTGGTCTCCGTGGAGATAGAAAGGTGCAGAAGAGAGAAGAGGGATAGAGGAAGGGGAGGATAAAGGGATGAGTGGAGGATAGAGGGGGGAGGAGGTGAAACTTGATTCTTCACAAAGAGACAAAGAACTGAGTGTCTCTGAAGGACACAGACAGGTGCAGAGACCAGAGGAGGACCAGACCGGGTTTAGACCTGTTCTAGTCCTGTTTTAGTTCTGTTTAGTCCTGGTTTTGTCATGGTTTAGTCCTGGTTCAGTCCTGGTTCTGTCCTGGTTTAGTTCTGGTTTAGTCCTGGTTCTGTCCTGGTTTAGTCCAGGTTTAGTCCTGGTTTAGTCCTGGTTCTGTCCTGGTTTAGTCCAGGTTTAGTCCTGGTTTAGTCCTGGTTTAGACCTGGTTTAGACCTGGTTTAGACCTGGTTTAGTCCTGGTTCAGTCCTGGTCACTCACTCTGGATTCGGGGGCTGTACGGGTCCTGGATCCGGATCGCCGGGTCCAAAACTCGAAAAATCACCTGAAAAAAACAAAACAGAAAACAAATGTGAAGGGACGGGGAGGGCATCTGGGGCAATCTGACACACACGGGGGGTCTGACACACACGGGGTTGTCTGACACACGGGGGGTCTGACACACACGGGGGGGTCTGATACACGGGGGGTCTGATACACGGGGGGGTCTGATACACGGGGGGTCTGACACACACGGGGGGTCTGACACACACGGGGGGGTCTGATACACGGGGGGTCTGACACACACGGGGGGGTCTGATACACGGGGGGGTCTGACACACACGGGGGGTCTGACACACACGGGGGAGTCTGATACACGGGGGGTCTGACACACACGGGGGGTCTGACACACACGGGGGGTCTGACACACGGGGGGGTCTGATACACGGGGGGTCTGACACACACGGGGGAGTCTGATACACGGGGGGTCTGACACACACGGGGGAGTCTGATACACGGGGGGTCTGACACACACGGGGGGTCTGACACACACGGGGGGGTCTGATACACGGGGGTCTGACACACACGGGGGTCTGACACACGGGGGGGTCTGATACACGGGGGGTCTGACACACGGGGGGGTGTGACACACACAGGGGGGTCTGATACACGGGGGGGTCTGACACACGGGGGGGTCTGACACACACGGGGGGGTCTGACACACACGGGGGGTGTGACACACGGGAGGGGTCTGACACACACGGGGGGTCTGACACACACGGGGGGGTCTGATACACACGGGGGGGTCTGACACACACGGGGGGGTCTGACACACACGGGGGGTGTGACACACGGGAGGGGTCTGACACACACGGGGGGTCTGACACACACGGGGGGGTCTGATACACACGGGAGGGGTCTGACACACACGGGGGGGTCTGATACACAGGGGGGTCTGACACACGGGGGGGTGTGACACACACGGGGGGTGTGACACACGGGGGGGTCTGACACACGGGGGGGTCTGACACACACGGGGGGGTGTGACACACACGGGGGTGTGACACACGGGGGGGTCTCACACACACGGGGGGTCTGACACACGGGGGGTCTGACACACATGGGGGGGTGTGACACACACGGGGGTGTGACACATGGGGGGGTGTGACACACACGGGGGGTCTGACACACGGGGGGGGTCTGACACACGCGGGGGGTCTCACCTCTCCTTCGGTGGACGGTTCGATGTCGGAGTATCGGGATTCGCAGATGACGTCATTGACGTGGCGCAAAGGACCCTGGGAAACGCCGGGAAATTCGGCCTCACAGTCGAACGCGAAATATCGATAAACCTGCCAGGACCGCCCGAAGTCTGACGAGCGCTCAATGAACATCGCCGCCGGACGGAACGTCTGAGAGAAGACGAGGGGGAGGAGAGTTTCAGCTTCAGACCTGGTTCAGTCCTGGTTTAGTCCTGATTTAGTCCTGGTTTAGTCCTGGTTTAGTTCTGGTCTCACCTTGAAGGTCATGATCAGGTGGGTGAAGTGGAATTCCGCCTCTAGGTCCAACTGAAGATAAACGTCCGATTTACCTGCAACAGGTGAGGGACAGGTGAGGACAGGTGTGTACAGGTGTGGACAGGTGAAGACAGGTGAGAACAGGTGTGTACAGGTGTGGACAGGTGAGGACAGGTGTGGACAGGTGTGGACAGGTGTGGACAGGTGTGGACAGATGTGGACAGATGTGTACAGGTGTGGACAGGTGTGGACAGGTGTGTACAGGTGTGGACAGATGTGGACAGATGTGTACAGCTGTGGACAGGTGTGGACAGGTGTGGACAGGTGTGTACAGGTGTGGACAGATGTGGACAGATGTGTACAGCTGTGGACAGGTGTGGACAGGTGTGGACAGGTGTGTACAGGTGTGGACAGATGTGGACAGGTGTGGACAGGTGTGTACAGGTGTGGACAGATGTGGACAGATGTGTACAGCTGTGGACAGGTGTGGACAGGTGTGTACAGGTGTGGACAGATGTGGACAGATGTGGACAGGTGAGGACACTCCTCGCTGTTGTGAGGAGCGGACATTTTTCTCTTCCTCCCTTTTCTTTGTTCTGTGTGATGTTTTATTTCTCTCGTCTCGTCTTTTTTCTCCTGTTGGAACAGATTTTTCAAATCCTATATCATGAATTGGAGCTGGTCCTTGCACAATTTGTATATATTTTTTTCACGGAGGAGCGCCGGGAGAGCCGGCGTGTCCTAAGGGAACGTGCTGCCTGATACACGAAGGACACGTCGTGTGTCTGCACCGCTGTTACCGGAGGACACGGAGCGATTCACTATTGGAATTTTGATGGCAGGACATCTGGATTGGCCTGGGGGATGTTTTCTGACCCATCACTAATTGGAGCCGAGCGGATAAAAAGAGCCCCGATCCGCCGGTCAGTACGGGGAACTGCGAACTCGGGGGGAGCAACATCAGAAGGAAAAACACAGATGAACTGTCATCCCATCTGTGGAAACCCCCTGGCGCTGGATAACATCGTGGATAAATGGATTTGGAACTGTGGGGAACAGCGGCTCAGTCCATATTCATTATCATACGTGTGGGGGGAGGATTGCGAGTCGCACAGACCTACAGGAAGTGGGGGTCTGGCAGAAACCAGGGTTCTGGCAAATTACTTGTCCGCCTGGGTTCTAAAATGTATCGATTATGTTAAATTCCCCTTTTGTAATCAATTCTCCTGAAAATGTGATCCAACTGAACCGGACTCTTTGTTTTGACTGCATCTTCTGCACAAACACGTCCAAGGCCGACAACTGCCGCTTATCTCACAGACTCTACAAAAACATTGGCACACACTGTTGGACTCACACTCACATGTATTAAGTAATACTGCCCTGTCTGTTTTTAGGATGTCTGCTTCTACTTCAGTTTCTAATCAAATTTATTGATTTCTGATCTGATCCCTTGCCCCACCCTTCCCTTTGTTGCCAAAGAAAAAAACACCGTATGTTACCTGTCCAATTGTTTTCTGTCATTACATGTTGTGAATAATTGTCATTGATTGTATTGCATCTTTTCCACTCTGTATCTCCCAGTCGGAGGTGCGCACATATACGTGGCCCCTCCCCTAGCCGCTCTGTCACTGTCCTGCCTGGTTACCGGGGAAACAGAATTTCAAATTCACTCTATGTACATGTACATATGGTTGTTTTTCCACAATAAAGCAAACTATGACTATGAGACAGGTGAAGACAGGTGAGGACATGTGAGGACAGGTGAGGACAGGTGAAGGACAGGTGAGGACAGGTGAGGACAGGTGAAGGACAGGAGAGGACAGGTGAAGGACAGGTGAGGACAGGTGAAGGACAGGTGAGGACAGGTGAGGACAGGTAAGGACAGGTGAAGGACAGGTGAGGACAGGTGAGGACATGTGAAGGACAGGTGAGGACAGGTGAGGACAGGTGAGGGACAGGTGAAGGACAGGTGACGACAGGTGAGGACAGGTGAAGGACAGGAGAGGACAGGTGAAGGACAGGTGAGGACAGGTGAAGGACAGGTGAGGACAGATGAGGACAGGTAAGGACAGGTGAAGGACAGGTGAGGACATGTGAGGACAGGTGAGGGAC
>JAVJIX010000036.1:470000-497500 GCA_036785185.1 Paratrypauchen microcephalus
CCCGGGGGCAGAGCCGCGGTCCCGGGGGCAGAGCCGGTACCGGGGGCAGAGCCGGTCCCGGGGGTAGAGCCGGTACCGGGGGCAGAGCCGCGGTACCGGGGGCAGAGCCGGTACCGGGGGCAGAGCCGCGGTCCCGGGGGCAGAGCCGGTACCGGGGGCAGAGCCGGTACCGGGGGCAGAGGAACAATGACCTCGCGGCTGGACTCGGGTTCTTTAAAAAGATTTTCTAAAAATGAACTGGAAAAGTCCCGTGCGCATTTAGGATCCTGTTACGCGCTTTTCCAAACTTTAAACTCAACTCTGACGCGCGCGCGGTTCTGCTCTTACCGTGGGTCGGTGGTTCGGTGGTTCGTGTGTTCGGTTCCGGGACGGTCGCTTCTGCTCCGGGGGTTTAGATCCACTTGTGTCCGCGGCGTGTGGAGAGTGAGGCGGTGTTTGGCTCTGGAGGAGGAGGGGGGTGGAGGAGGAGGAGAGGGGTGGAGGTGGAGGGGGGGGTGCAGGAGGAGGAGGAGGAGGAGGGTGGAGGAGGAGGGGGTGGGGGTGCAGGAGGAGGAGGGGGGTGGGGGGGTGCAGGAGGAGGTGGGGGGGGTGCAGGAGGAGGAGGAGGGGGGAGCGCGGGGCAGTCCCGTCCCCAGGCGGCTCCGCTCCACTTGTTCCTGTTGCCGCAGTTTGTGGAGGAGGAGCTGGAGAAACCCCGCGCTGGACTCCCGGAGCGGAGCCCCGGAGCCCGGGGGGAGGTGGTCGGTTTACGGCCCACCTGCTCGTCTGTCCCCCCCCGGGGAGGCCTCTGCTCCGGCTGCTTCAGTGTCACGTGTCCCAAACTAAACTTCCTCCTGAGTTTGTTTCGATAAAAGAGTTTTGGTGTTTTTGTTTTGGTGAATCAGATTCGGACTCATTTTGTACCGGAAATGTTTTAAAAACGGCAGTTTGTGATCAGTTGTTAATCATGTTCAGAATTTACTTATTGATTTTATTGATTCTCAGACCTGAGGTCTCGTGCGGATCAGATTCCTTCTGATGACGTCACCCAGCAGCGTGAGCGCGCATGGCTTCTCATTCAACAGGTGCGCGCGACAGTCCTCCCACACGCGCGCTCGCGCGGATATACAGAAAACTATTCTGGTCCTGCTTTAGACCCGGTTTAGACCCGGTTTAGACCCGGTTTAGACCTGGTTTAGACCCGGTTTAGACCCGGTTTAGTCCTGGTTTAGACCCGGTTTAATCCTGGTTTAGACCCGGTTTAGACCCGGTTTAGACCTGGTTTAGACCCGGTTTAGACCCGGTTTAGACCCGGTTTAGACCCGGTTTAAACCCGGTTTAGACCCGGTTTAGTCCTGGTTTAGACCTGGTTTAGACCCGGTTTAGACCTGGTTTAGACCCGGTTTAGACCCGGTTTAGTCCTGGTTTAGACCCGGTTTAATCCTGGTTTAGATCCGGTTTAGACCCGGTTTAATCCTGGTTTAGACCCGGTTTAGTCCTGGTTTAGACCCGGTTTAGTCCTGGTTTAGACCTGGTTTAGACCCGGTTTAGACCTGGTTTAGACCCGGTTTAGACCCGGTTTAATCCTGGTTTAGACCCGGTTTAATCCTGGTTTAGACCCGGTTTAGACCCGGTTTAATCCTGGTTTAGACCCGGTTTAATCCTGGTTTAGACCCGGTTTAGACCCGGTTTAATCCTGGTTTAGACCCGGTTTAGACCCAGTTTAATCCTGGTTTAGACCTGGTTTAGACCCGGTTTAGACCTGGTTTAGACCCGGTTTAGACCCGGTTTAATCCTGGTTTAGACCCGGTTTAGACCCGGTTTAATCCGGTTTAGACCCGGTTTAATCCTGGTTTAGACCCGGTTTAGACCCGGTTTAATCCTGGTTTAGACCTGGTTTAGACCCGGTTTAATCCTGGTTTAGACCCGGTTTAATCCTGGTTTAGACCCGGTTTAATCCTGGTTTAGATCTGGTTTAGACCCGGTTTAATCCTGGTTTAGACCCGGTTTAGACCCGGTTTAATCCTGGTTTAGACCCGGTTTAGACCCGGTTTAATCCTGGTTTAGACCCGGTTTAGTCCAGGGGAATATTCTAAACTGTATTCCAGCTCCTGACTTGTGTTTCCATGGTAACAGATCACATTCCCAGCTGCCCCGGGACAGGCTGCCTTTGTCCCTGATCCGGATCTGAGTCAGAACTGAACCTGAACCTGAACCGGGACTGGACCGGGACTAAACCAGAACTAAACCAGAATTAAACAAGGTCTAAACCAGGACTGGACCGGAGGACATTCAGAACCCGGGAAAATCCTCTGCACGTGCTCACTACCTGCTGGTGGCGCCCCCTGGTGGAGAATCCATGTGTGACCAGGGCCGGACTGGGACAAAAAACGGGCTCGGAACGGCCCCTCAGAATTAGCGGAGCACAAAAGACCAATTAATGTTTGTGTTCCCCAAAGTGATGCATTTCACTGTTGCTTTGGGTGATTTAAAGATTCTTATGTTCTCGCAGGTTCTGGACGGGAAAAGTAGTGAACTCTCTCTTCTCTTGGCTCGACCAGACAGGAAGAGGGACAGATTATTACAGTTTATTAAGTGATCAATAGAAAACCTAAATTACAAATAAAAATATTGGGAACTACCTGGAAAAACTGTGGAACTATCTAAACCATCCAAACATTTAGTATCTTTAGGTTCCATTTTTATTTTTTCAATCAATCAATCAAATATTTATAAGGCGCTTTTCATACAAAATTGTAGCACAAAGCGCCTTACAGTGGTCAAGGATTAGAAGATTGACCTTTATTGATCTCGCACAGGAGAAGTTGTTTCTATATTTGACCCGGGGACCATCCCCATGATTTTGTTTTGTTATTTATGCTTTGGTCAGGCCCTAAGCTGGAGGATTTTACCTATGGCGCATGTTTAGGTTGGTGGGGGAAACCCGAGTACCCGGAGGAAACCCACCCAAACACGGGGAGAACATGCAGTCTCCACACAGAAAGGCCCGGGCAACCCGAACCTTCTTGCTGTGAAGCATGAGTGCTAACCACAGCAGCAACAGCAGCAGCAACAACAACAGCAACAGCAGCAACAACAGCGACAACAGGAACATCAGCAACAACAACAGCAGCAGCAACAACGACAGAAACAACAACAGCAGCAACAACAACAGCAACAGCAGCAACAACAACAGAAACAACAGCAACAACATCAACAACAGCAGCAGCAGCAACAACAACAGGAACAGCAGCAGCAACAGGAACAGGAACAGCAGCAACAACAGCAATATACTGATACTGATCAGATAAACCAGACCGGAGGTAACGATGCTCTCACTTCATCAGAATCACAAAGATTTTTATTGCCATTTTCGAGTGAACAGAATTCACAAAACTAGGAACTTGTCTCGGTGATAAGGTGCAAACATAAAACACTAAATAATAATAGTAATAACTAGAATATAGACACTAAATAATAACTAAAATATAGCTATAATATAGTCAAAAATAATAAACAATCCAAATAACTAAAAGGTTCAGATGAGCAGCATCAGAACAGTCGTGCAAACATGACGTAATTAAAATGACTGGTGATATAAAGTGTCCAGCTTTGTGCAGATGTTCTGAATTGTTCATGAGTCCAACAGCAGAGGGAAAGAAACTGTTCTTGTGACGGGAGGTTCTGGTCCCGATGGACCGTAGCCTCCTGCCAGAGGGAAGTGGCTCAAATAGTCCATGTCCAGGGTGAGAAGTGTCAGCTGCTCGCCCCCGAGTCCTGGAGACGTACACGTCCTGGAGAGATGGAAGGCTGCAGCCAATCACCTTCTCGGCAGAGTCTCTGTTTGTCCCTGACAGTGGCTCCAGCACCACACAGTGATGGAAGAGGTGAGGATGGACTCAATGATGGCCGTGTAGACCTGCACCATCATCTGGACTGGCAGCTTGGCTTTTCTTAGCTGCCGCAGGAAGTACAACCTCTGCTGGGCCTTCTTGATGAGGGAGTTGATGGTCGGCTCCCACCTGAGGTCCTGGTGATGCAGGTGCCCAGGAACCGGAAGGAGTCCACTGTGGTGATGGGGGAGTCTGTCAGAGAGAGAGGAGGCAGGGGGGCTGTGACTTTCCTGAAGTCCACGATCATCTCCACTGTCTTCTGGGGGTTGAGGTCCAGGTTGTTGCTGCTGCACCAGGACACCAGCCGGTCCACCTCCCTCCTGTAGGCAGACTCATCGCCGTCAGAGATGAGCCCGATGAGGGTGGTGTCATCCACAAACTTAACCAGTTTGACGGAGTCGTGGTCGGAGGTGCAGCAGTTTGTGTACAGGGAGAAGAGCAGAGGAGAAAGTACACAGCCCTGTGGAGATCCTGTGCTGATGATCCGGGAGTCCAAGACATTCTTGCCCAGCCGCACGCACTGCCTCCGATCCGTCAGGAAGTCAGTGATCCACCTGCAGGTGGAGTCAGGCACGTTTAGCTCAGCGAGCTTGTCCTGGAGCAGAGCAGGGAGGATGGTGTTGAAAGCAGAGCTGAAGTCCACAAACAGGATCCTGGCGTAGGTTCCTGGGGAGTCCAGATGCTGGAGGATGAAGTGGAGGGCCAGGTTAATGGCATCGTCCACAGACCGGTTGGTTCTGTAGGTGAACAGCAGGGGGTCCAGGAGGGAGGAGGTGAAGGACTTGAGGTGGGTCAAGACCAGGCGCTCAAATGACTTCATGACTACAGACGTCAGCGCCACAGGTCTGTAGTCCAGTGATCCTTGTCTTCTTGGGGACGGGGACGATGGTGGACTGCTTGAAGCAGGCAGGGACATGGCATGACTCCAGGGAGGTGTTAAAGATGTCCGTGAAGACAGGAGCCAGTTCTTTAGCGCAGTGTCTCAGGGTGGAGGGAGGAGTAGTTTAATCGGCCTATTCAGTGTATGATGTGTGTGGAATTTGTTGTTTATCAAAAAAA
This sequence comes from Paratrypauchen microcephalus, assembly GCA_036785185.1. Taxonomy (NCBI): domain Eukaryota; kingdom Metazoa; phylum Chordata; class Actinopteri; order Gobiiformes; family Gobiidae; genus Paratrypauchen; species Paratrypauchen microcephalus. The sequence goes on from JAVJIX010000036.1 coordinate 474,932, forward strand.
GTCTGACCAATGTGGATGTCACCAGTGGAGTCAGTAGTGTGGAAACATTTACATGATTAAAAGGTTTCTTGTTAACCTAAAGTGTATTCTTAGACTTAGACAAACTTTATTGATCCCCAAGGGAAATTGTTTTAGGTACGGTGACCTTGTTGTAACCATGAACATGGATTCTTGTTAATATGAATTCTGTTCTTAGTAGAGGCAAATAATCACTAGAGCTTTTACAACATAGTCCGGGCTAGTACCCCACTGCAGATACTTCGAGCACTCAAACTTTAGCACTAGCTGACCGGCTACAGAATAGCAACATTCATTTATTATTCATGCAGTTTTTGCGACCACACCCCCAGGCGAAATTCGCTTAGCACTTGGATTTCGCCCTGTGGAAACGAAGCGTTTTTCTCATTGAATCTACATTCACGTAGGTCACCTATTTTGGCTTCAAAACAGCAAACTTTGCCAAAAAAAACTTTAGCGAAAATTCGCCGTTTTCTATCCATGCGGCATGCCTGTCCATCACCTAAAAGTCCCGGTATTATCCTAACATTACTACCTGCTGACCTGCTGTGATACACCTCCCTGGTCATTCTGTCCCTTGGGTGTCCTGTCAACTGTCTCCGGCTGCTCCTCCTCTCCTTTGGGTTCCCTCGGGTTCCCTCGAGTTCCCTCGGGTTCCCTCGAGTTCCCTCAGGTTCCCTCAGGTGTCCTGTCCACAGTCTCTGACGGCTCCTCTCCCTGTCCACCTTCAGCCTGGTCTGCAGAGGACGTGGAGGCTCCAGCAGCTCCTCCAGAGTGAGGCTTTTTAATCTTTTCGCCCGCTAATTCTCTGCACCTCTTTTCTTGCGCGTTTCCCGCTCATTCGCTCAACAGTGTGATTATGAAACTCTCTATATCCTGATTGGTTTAGTCCACTGTCTGTATTGAAGATGGACCAATGGGACGTCTCCTCTAAACTGTGGGCAGGTCTCTAAGTAAAAAAACAAACAAAACAGTATCAGCACCAGCCCCCGAGGACTGTCGGCCCACCGGGAAAATGCCCGGTGTGCCAGATGGCCAGTCCAGGACTGTGTGTGACGTTAAAGCAGCAGAGATCTGACCTCACAGATGTTCTCCAAACTGTTCTTCTCCAAACTGTTCTTCTCCAAACTGTTCTTCTCAGAGCTTTCTCCATCTTCTAGTAGTTTCTTCTCACTCACTCCCTGAAGTTTAGTCCTGGTTTAGTCCTGGTTTAGTTCTGGTTTAGTCCTCGTTTAGTCCTGGTTTAGTTCTGGTTTAGTCCTGGTTTAGTTCTGGTTTAGTTCTCTTTTAGACCTGGTTTAGTCCTGGTTTAGTCCTGGTTTAGTCCTGGTTTAGTTCTGGTTTCGACCTGGTTTAGTCCTGGTTTAGTCCTGGTTTAGTTCTGGTTTAGTCCTGGTTTAGTTCTGGTTTAGTCCTGGTTTAGTCCTGGTTTAGTTCTGGTTTAGACCTGGTTTAGTCCTGGTTTAGTCCTGGTTTAGTTCTGGTTTAGTCCTGGTTTAGTCCTGGTTTAGTACTGGTTTAGTTCTGGTTTCGACCTGGTTTCGACCTGGTTTAGTCCTGGTTTAGTCCTGGTTTAGTCCTGGTTTAGTTCTGGTTTAGACCTGGTTTAGTCCTGGTTTAGTCCTGGTTTAGTTCTGGTTTAGACCTGGTTTAGTCCTGGTTTAGTCCTGGTTTAGTCCTGGTTTAGTCCTGGTTTAGTCTTGGTTTAGTTCTGGTTTCGACCTGGTTTCGACCTGGTTTAGTCCTGGTTTAGTCCTGGTTTAGTCCTGGTTTAGTTCTGGTTTAGACCTGGTTTAGTCCTGGTTTAGTCCTGGTTTAGTTCTGGTTTAGACCTGGTTTAGTCCTGGTTTAGTCCTGGTTTAGTCCTGGTTTAGTCTCATAACAAAAACACAAATCCAAAGTTAAATGTCAGATATATTTTTATTTTCTGCTTTAATAAGAATCTGTGTTTTAAATGTTTCATTCTGAATCCGTCTGAAACACCAAAACACCGAGTCACACGGGACGACAGGGACACAATAAACATTTTTAAAAGATTGGAAAAAAAACAAAACTTATAATATCACTGATTTTGGATTATATTGAACTTCGTATTAATCGTGATCACTAAAATAAAATCATTTGTTGACAAAAGTTCCAGAATCGACCACAGAAACTCAAACTCAAGAATGAAACTGGGGAAATCTGGTTTGAATTTTAGAAAATAAAATCTCCAGAAACATTTATGCCGTTTAAGACCAGAGCCTCAGGCCAGAGGAACCAGAGGAACCACAGGAACCAGAAGAACCACAGGAACCACAGGAACCAGAAGAACCAGAGGAACCACAGGAACCAGAGGAACCACAGGAACCACAGGAACCACAGGAACCAGAGGAACCAGAGGAACCACAGGAACCAGAGGAACCAGAGGAACCAGAGGAACCACAGGAACCACAGGAACCACAGGAACCAGAGGAACCAGAGGAACCACAGGAACCAGAGGAACCAGAGGAACCAGAGGAACCACAGGAACCACAGGAACCACAGGAACCAGAGGAACCAGAGGAACCACAGGAACCAGAGGAACCAGAGGAACCACAGGAACCACAGGAACCAGAGGAACCAGAGGAACCACAGGAACCAGAGGAACCAGAGGAACCACAGGAACCAGAGGAACCACAGGAACCAGAGGAACCACAGGAACCACAGGAACCAGAGGAACCAGAGGAACCAGAGGAACCACAGGAACCAGAGGAACCACAGGAACCAGGGGAACCACAGGAACCACAGAAACCACAGGAACCAGAGGAACCAGAGGAACCACAGGAACCAGGGGAACCAGAGGAACCACAGAAACCAGAGGAACCACAGGAACCAGGGGAACCACAGGAACCACAGAAACTAAAGGAACCAGAGGAACCAGAGGAACCACAGGAACCAGGGGAACCAGAGGAACCACAGGAACCAGAGGAACCACAGAAACCAGATGAACCAGAGGAACCAGAGGAACCACAGGAACCAGAGGAACCACAGGAACCACAGGAACCACAGGAACCAGAGGAACCACAGGAACCAGAGGAACCACGGGAACCATGGGAACCAGAAGAACCACAGGAACCAGAGGAACCACAGGAACCACAGGAACCAGAGGAACCACAGGAACCAGAGGAACCACAGGAACCACAGGAACCAGAGGAACCACAGGAACCAGAGGAACCACAGGAACCAGAGGAACCACAGGAACCACAGGAACCAGAGGAACCAGAGGAACTAGAGGAACCACAGGAACCAGAGGAACCAGAGGAACCACAGGAACCAGAGGAACCACAGGAACCACAGGAACCAGAGGAACCACAGGAACCAGAGGAACCACAGGAACCACAGGAACCAGAAAAACCACAGGAACCAGAGGAACCACAGGAACCACAGGAACCAGAGGAACCAGAGGAACCACAGGAACCACAGGAACCAGAGGAACCAGAGGAACCACAGGAACCAGAGGAACCAGGGAAACCACAGGAACCACAGAAACCAGAGGAACCACAGGAACCAGAGAAACCAGAGGAACCACAGGAACCAGAGGAACCACAGGAACCACAGGAACCAGAGGAACCACAGGAACTAGAGGAACCAGAGGAACCACAGAAACTAAAGGAACCAGAGGAACCAGAGGAACCACAGGAACCAGGGGAACCAGAGGAACCACAGGAACCAGAGGAACCACAGAAACCAGATGAACCAGAGGAACCACAGGAACCAGAGGAACCACAGGAACCACAGGAACCAGAGGAACCACAGGAACCAGAGGAACCACGGGAACCATGGGAACCAGAAGAACCACAGGAACCAGAGGAACCACAGGAACCACAGGAACCAGAGGAACCACAGGAACCAGAGGAACCACAGGAACCACAGGAACCAGAGGAACCAGAGGAACCAGAGGAACCAGAGGAACTAGAGGAACCAGAGGAACCAGAGGAACCAGGGGAACCAGAGGAACCAGGAGAACCAGGAAAACCAGAGGAACCACAGGAACCAGGGGAACCAGAGGAACCACAGAAACCAGAGGAACCACAGGAACCACAGAAACCACAGGAACCAGAGGAACCAGAGGAACCACAGGAACCAGGGGAACCAGAGGAACTACAGGAACCAGAGGAACCACAGGAACCAGAGGAACCACAGAAACCAGATGAACCAGAGGAACCAGAGGAACCACAGGAACCACAGGAACCACAGGAACCAGAGGAACCAGAGGAACCAGAGGAACCACGGGAACCATGGGAACCACAGGAACCAGAGGAACCAGAGGAACCACAGGAACCAGAGGAACCAGAGGAACCACAGGAACCAGAGGAACCACAGGAACCAGAGGAACCACAGGAACCACGGGAACCAGAGGAACCACAGGAACCAGAGGAACCACAGGAACCACAGGAACCAGAGGAACCACAGGAACCACAGGAACCAGAGGAACCAGAGGAACTAGAGGAACCACAGGAACCAGAGGAACCAGAGGAACCACAGGAACCAGAGGAACCACAGGAACCAGGGAAACCACAGGAACCACAGAAACCAGAGGAACCACAGGAACCAGAGAAACCAGAGGAACCACAGGAACCAGAGGAACCACAGGAACCACAGGAACCAGAGGAACCACAGGAACCAGAGGAACCACAGGAACCAGAGGAACCACAGAAACCAGAGGAACCACAGGAACCAGGGGAACCACAGGAACCACAGAAACCAGAGGAACCACAGGAACCAGAGGAACCACAGGAACCAGGGGAACCAGAGGAACCAGGGGAACCACAGGAACCAGAGGAACCAGAGGAACCAGAGGAACCACGGGAACCAGAGGGACCACAGGAACCAGAGGAACCACAGGAATCACAGGAACCAGAGGAACCACGGGAACCACGGGAACCAGAGGAACTACAGGAACCAGAGGAACCAGAGGAACTAGAGGAACTAGAGGAACCAGAGGAACCAGAGGAACCAGGGGAACCAGAGGAACTAGAGGAACCAGAGGAACCAGGGGAACCAGGGGAACCAGGAAAACCAGAGGAACCAGAGGAACCAGAGGAACCAGGGGAACCAGAGGAACCAGGGGAACCAGAGGAACCAGAGATACCACGGGAACCAGAGGAACCAGAGGAACCAGAGGAACCAGGGGAACCAGAGGAACCAGGGGAACCAGGGGAACCAGAGGAACCAGAGGAACCACAGAAACCAGAGGAACCAGGGGAACCAGAGGAACCAGAGGAACCACAGGAACCACAGAAACCACAGGAACCACAGAAACCACAGGAACCAGGGGAACCAGAGGAACCAGAGGAACCAGAGGAACCAGAGGAACCAGAGGAACCACGGGAACCAGGGGAACCAGAGGAACTAAAGGAACCAGGGGAACCAGAGGAACCACGGGAACCAGAGGAACTAGAGGAACTAGAGGAACCAGAGGAACCACAGGAACCAGAGGAACCACAGGAACCACGGGAACCAGAGGAACCACAGTAACCAAAGGAACCAGAGGAACCACAGGAACCACAGGAGCCAGAGGAACCAGAGGAACCAGGGGAACCACAGGAACCACAGGAACCAGAGGAACCACGGGAACCAGAGGAACCACAGGAACCAGAGGAACCAGAGGAACCAGAGGAACCACAGGAACCAGAGGAACCAGAGGAACCAGAGGAACCAGGGGAACTAGAGGAACTAGAGGAACTAGAGGAACCAGGGGAACCAGAGGAACCAGAGTAACCAGAGGAACCAGGGGAACCAGAGGAACCAGAGGAACCAGAGGAATCACAGAAACCAGAGGAACCAGAGGAACCAGGGGAACCAGAGGAACCACAGAAACCAGAGGAACCACAGGAACCAGGGGAACCACAGGAACCACAGAAACCAGGGGAACCACAGGAACCAGAGGAACCAGAGGAACCAGAGGAACCAGGGGAACCAGAGGAACCAGAGGAACCACGGGAACCAGGGGAACCAGAGGAACTAGAGGAACTAGAGGAACCAGAGGAACCACAGGAACCAGAGGAACCAGAGGAACCAGAGGAACCAGGGGAACTAGAGGAACTAGAGGAACTAGAGGAACCAGGGGAACCAGAGGAACCAGAGTAACCAGAGGAACCAGGGGAACCAGAGGAACCAGAGGAACCAGAGGAACCACAGAAACCAGAGGAACCAGAGGAACCAGAGGAACCACAGAAACCAGAGGAACCACAGGAACCAGGGGAACCACAGGAACCACAGAAACCAGGGGAACCACAGGAACCAGAGGAACCAGAGGAACCAGAGGAACCACGGGAACCAGGGGAACCAGAGGAACTAAAGGAACCAGGGGAACCAGAGGAACCACGGGAACCAGGGGAACCAGAGGAACTAAAGGAACCAGAGGAACTAGAGGAACTAGAGGAACCAGAGGAACCACAGGAACAGAGGAACCAGGCGAAACAGAGGCAGTTTGGTCCAGTTTTGGTCCAGTTTTAGTAGATTCTGGTCTCAGGTCTTGGTTTTGGTCCAGGTTTTAGGCACAGTTGCTGGTCTGGTCCCTGGTCTTGATCCTGGTCCAGGCATTGGTCTGGTCTTAGGCATAGCTGCTGCATTTCTGGACCTGGTCTCTGGTCTGGTCTCTGGTCTCTGGTCTCTGGTCTGGTCTCTGGTCTGGTCTCTGGTCTCTGGTCTCAGGTCTGGTCTCTGGTCTGGTATCAGGTCTGGTCTCTGGTCTCAGGTCTGGTCTGGATCCTGGTCCCGGTCTTAATCACAGCTGCTGTACTTTTGGAGCTGGGTTCTGATCCCGTCTCTCACAGACGTCACATTTCCTCGAAGTTCCTCGAGTTCTGAGCGCTGACGCTGCATCTTCTGCTCGTTACTGCGGAACTTCTTCTCCAGCTCTGGAACACGACAGAGACGAACATCAAACAAACGCCAAACATGTCTCTGGTCTCGTCTCGCTCTCGGTCTCAATCCGGTCTCGCTCTCTCGCTCTCATCTCGCTCTCGTCTCGGTCTCGCCCTCGCCTCGCTCTCGCTCTCGTCTCGCTCTCGCCCTCGGTCTCACTCTCGCCCTCGTTTCGGTCTCGTCTCGGTCTTGGTCTCGCTCTCATCTCGCCCTGGTCTCGCTCTCATCTCGCCCTCGCCTTGGTCTCGTTCTCGCTCTCATCTCGCTCTCGCTCTCATCTCGCTCTCGCTCTCATCTCGCTCTCATCTCGCCCTCGCCCTGGTCTCGGTCTCATCTCGCTCTCATCTCGGTTTCGTCTCGGTCTCGGTCTCATCTCGGCCTCGTCTCGGTCTCGCTCTCATCTCGGTCTCGCTCTCGGTCTTGCTCTCATCTCGCTCTCATCTCACTCTCGCTCTCATCTCGCTCTCATCTGGCTCTCGCTCTCCTCTCGCTCTCATCTGGCTCTCGCTCTCAGTCTCGCTCTCATCTGGCTCTCGCTCTCATCTGGCTCTCGCTCTCATCTGGCTCTCGCTCTCATCTGGCTCTCGCTCTCATCTGGCTCTCGCTCTCATCTGGCTCTCGCTCTCATCTGGCTCTCGCTCTCATCTCGCTCTCATCTGGCTCTCGCTCTCGGTCTCGCTCTCATCTGGCTCTCGCTCTCATCTGGCTCTCGCTGTCGGTCTCGCTCTCATCTGGCTCTCGCTCTCATCTGGCTCTCGCTCTTGCTCTCATCTCGCTCTCGCTCTCATCTCGGTCTCGCTCTCATCTCGCTATCGCTCTCATCTGGCTCTCGCTCTCATCTGGCTCTCGCTCTCATCTGGCTCTCATCTGGCTCTCATCTGGCTCTCAGTCTCGCTCTCATCTGGCTCTCGCTCTCATCTCGCTCTCATCTGGCTCTCATCTGGCTCTCAGTCTCGCTCTCATCTCGCTCTCGCTCTCATCTGGCTCTCGCTCTCATCTCGCTCTCATCTCGCTCTCGCTCTCGCTCTCGGTCTCGCTCTCGCTCTCATCTGGATCTCGCTCTCAGTCTCGCTCTCATCTCGCTCTCATCTGGCTCTCGCTCTCGGTCTCGCTCTCATCTGGCTCTCGCTCTCATCTGGCTCTCGCTCTCATCTGGCTCTCGCTCTCATCTGGCTCTCGCTCTCATCTCGCTCTCGCTCTCATCTCGCTCTCGCTCTCATCTCGCTCTCATCTCGCCCTCGCCCTGGTCTCGGTCTCATCTCGCTCTCATCTCGGCCTCGTCTCGGTCTCGCTCTCATCTCGGTCTCGCTCTCATCTCGCTCTCATCTGGCTCTCGCTCTCCTCTCGCTCTCATCTGGCTCTCGCTCTCAGTCTCGCTCTCATCTGGCTCTCGCTCTCATCTGGCTCTCGCTCTCATCTCGCTCTCATCTCGCTCTCGCTCTCGCTCTCGGTCTCGCTCTCATCTCGCTCTCGCTCTCATCTGGATCTCGCTCTCAGTCTCGCTCTCATCTCGCTCTCATCTCGCTCTCGCTCTCGCTCTCGGTCTCGCTCTCATCTCGCTCTCGCTCTCATCTGGATCTCGCTCTCAGTCTCGCTCTCATCTCGCTCTCATCTCGCTCTCGCTCTCGCTCTCGGTCTCGCTCTCGCTCTCATCTGGCTCTCGCTCTCCTCTCGCTCTCATCTGGCTCTCGCTCTCGGTCTCGCTCTCATCTGGCTCTCGCTCTCATCTGGCTCTCGCTCTCATCTGGCTCTCGCTCTCATCTGGCTCTCGCTCTCATCTCGCTCTCGCTCTCATCTCGCTCTCATCTCGCCCTCGCCCTGGTCTCGGTCTCATCTCGCTCTCATCTCGGCCTCGTCTCGGTCTCGCTCTCATCTCGGTCTCGCTCTCGGTCTTGCTCTCATCTCGCTCTCATCTGGCTCTCGCTCTCCTCTCGCTCTCATCTGGCTCTCGCTCTCAGTCTCGCTCTCATCTGGCTCTCGCTCTCATCTGGCTCTCGCTCTCATCTGGCTCTCGCTCTCATCTGGCTCTCGCTCTCATCTCGCTCTCATCTGGCTCTCGCTCTCGGTCTCGCTCTCATCTGGCTCTCGCTCTCATCTGGCTCTCGCTCTCATCTGGCTCTCGCTCTCATCTGGCTCTCGCTCTTGCTCTCATCTCGCTCTCGCTCTCATCTCGGTCTCGCTCTCATCTCGCTATCGCTCTCATCTGGCTCTCATCTGGCTCTCGCTCTCATCTGGCTCTCGCTCTCATCTGGCTCTCATCTGGCTCTCATCTGGCTCTCAGTCTCGCTCTCATCTCGCTCTCGCTCTCATCTCGCTCTCGCTCTCATCTGGCTCTTGCTCTCATCTCGCTCTCGTCTCGGTCTCGCTCTCATCTCGCTCTCATCTTGTTCTCGCTCTCATCTGGCTCTCGCTCTCATCTGGCTCTCATCTGGCTCTCGCTCTCATCTGGGTCTCATCTGGTTCTCGCTCTCATCTCGCTCTCATCTCGCTCTCGCTCTCGCTCTCGGTCTCGCTCTCATCTCGCTCTCGCTCTCATCTGGATCTCGCTCTCAGTCTCGCTCTCATCTCGCTCTCGCTCTCGCTCTCGCTCTCGGTCTCGGTCTCGCTCTCGCTCTCATCTGGATCTCGCTCTCAGTCTCGCTCTCATCTCGCTCTCATCTCGCTCTCATCTGGCTCTTGTGAGATCTATTCTTTTATGCTTGAAGTCTTTATATCTAGTCTTTTATATTCCTGGGTTTTAAGTTACTTACTGTGGGAACCGTCTCACCTCACACTTTGTTTCACCATTTGTTGTATACCTCACTTGTGGCTATAGGTTATAAAAGGCTGTAAACTAACTTGGGGTGTGAGACCTTTCCTGTGGGTTTATACACAGGGTGCTGTAAACAGCTAATACTACATTTACTGTGGGGTTGTGTTGTGACAGTTGTTGTCTGATTGGCTGACCTCACTATTGGACACTCTGCGTGGTTAAACTATTCTCTGATAGGGTAGCTGCTGCTGATGTCATAAATATTCAACAGTGTACTGTATTTAAAGAGAGTACCTTGTGGTGTGTGTGTGTGTGATCTGCCCCCACTGGGGAGGTCCCTCTTCACGTCTCTCTGCTAAAGCTGCAACATGGATGCTGAAGATGTCTGATGTCACCATTTTGTTTGTATTCTGCTATTTTTACATTAAAATTCTGAATAACCTCAATTTCGACTAATGCCTTCCTTCAGACCTCCTTCTGACCCATTTTTTGAAACTGACACTCTCGCTCTCGGTCTCGCTCTCATCTCGCTCTTGCTCTCGCTCTCGTCTCGCTCTCATCTCGCTCTCATCTCGGTCTCGCTCTCGGTCTCGCTCTCGGTCTCGCTCTCATCTTGCTCTCATCTCGCTCTCATCTCGCTCTCATCTCGGTCTCGCTCTCGGTCTCGCTCTCATCTCGCTCTCATCTCGGTCTCGCTCTCGATCTCGCTCTCATCTCGCTCTCATCTCGGTCTCGCTCTCATCTCGCTCTCATCTCGGTCTCGCTCTCGGTCTCGCTCTCATCTCGCTCTCGTTCTCGTCTCGCTCTCGGTCTCGCTCTCATCTCGCTCTCATCTCGCTCTCATCTCGCTCTCATCTCGCTCTCATCTCGCTCTCATCTCGGTCTCGCTCTCGGTCTCGCTCTCATCTCGCTCTCGTCTCGGTCTCGCTCTCATCTCGCTCTCATCTCGGTCTCGCTCTCGGTCTCATCTCGTTTTATTATAAAAATATTTGATTATAAAAATATTTGATTATAAAAATTGTTGATTATAAAAATATTTGATTATATAAATATTTGATTATAAAAATATTTGATTATAAAAATTGTTGATTATAAAAATATTTGATTATATAAATATTCTGCTTGATCAGAAAAAAAGAAACTGTTACAAACAAAAAACTACTTTTTATATACAGAAAATGAAGTGAGGCTCTGCTCCACTCTGGCTTTGGTCAAAAGATCTTATGGTTATGGTCAGGGTGGTTGGTGAGTTATGGATCAGTTATGGTGAGTTATGGTGAGTTGTGGTGAGTCATGGTCAGTTTTGGGTCAGTCATGGTCAGTTTTGGGTCAGTTATGGTCAGTTATGGCCTTACTCTTGAGCTGCTCCACTCCTCTGGTGGCCTGGTTGAGAAGTTCCTCAGCTTCTCTCTTCATGTTCTGCGCTTTCTCACTGACCATGTCCAGACCTTCTCCTCCAAAAGAGTCCAGCTTCTCCTTGAGCTCCTGGTACTTCCGCTCTGTGTCGTTCAGACTCTGAGGGACAAACAGAGGAGGAAATAAGGCCGGGTCCACTGCCCTCTGCATTTGACCCACCCAAAGAGGAATCAGGAAAAAAAAACACAGATGTTTAAATGTTTGTGGATTTATTTTGCATCGCGACACAGAAACACAAACTTTATGATAAAAACATGGCAGCCCAGTGGACCCCCTCTGCCCCGCTCACCGTGTCCAGAGACGAGGCCTCTCCCTGGGCTTGTGTCGCCAGCGCCACGGCCTCTTTGGCCATGTCCTGGTTCTGCTGGGTTTTGTTCCGGAGGGTCTCCACTCCACTGGACAGGTTCCCCAGACGAAGGAGCACGTCCATCTGGCTCTGCTCCAGGTCAGACAGCCTCTCATCCACCTGGAAAACATATGAAGAACAGTTATCATCAGTTATGGTCAGTTATGGTGAGTCATGGTGAGTTTCATTTCTTGCCAGTTATGGTCAATTACGGGTTAGTAATGGGACAGTAATGGTTAGTTATGGTCAGTTATTGTCAGTTATTGTCAGTTATCATCAGTTATGGTCAGTTATGGTGAGTTATGGTGAGCTATGGTGAGTTATGGTCAGTTATGGGTCAGCTGTGGTCAGTTATGGGTCAGTTATGGTGAATCATGGTGAGTTATGGTCATTTCTTGTCAGTTATGGTCAGTTATGGTCAGTTATGGGTCAGTAATGGTAAGTTATGGGTCAGTTATGGTGAGTCATGGTCATTTCTTGTCAGTTATGGTCAGTTATGGTCAGTTATGGGTCAGTTGTGGTGAGTTATGGTCAGTTATGGGTCAGTAATGGTAAGTTATGGGTCAGTTATGGTGAGTCATGGTGAGTTATGGTCAGTTATGGGTCAGCTGTGGTGAGTTATGGTCAGTTATGGGTCAGTTATGGTGAGTTACAGAACCAACCAAACCTCAAGAAACATGGACTGAGAAAACTGGAATACGACTAATGTTTCAGGACTAAACTGACCTGTCAGAAAAATAATATGTATACTGAAGTTGAAGTTTAATTATTATTATTTTAATTATTTTTTAATTTAATAAAATCAAATAGTCATTTAAAAAAAGTTCTAGTGATCTACAGAGCGTGGTCCTACAAAATGGCGACATCAGATTGCATTTCCTAACGGGGAAGTCCGAGCATTTTTTTTTCTTTTATGAAGTCGTTTTGGATCAATATTGTGATTTAAAATGTCACGATTAGAACAGAACGATCCACAGGGGGTGCAGTACCTCCAGTCTCCTGCAGGGGGCGTCCTACCTGGGCCGTGGCGTTCCTGGTGTTGTTCAGGTTCTTCACAGCTTGCCCCAGGGCGGCCGTGGCCTCCTGAATGGCCTTCTCTGATTGGTCGAGCGCCTGCTTCGTCTGATTGGCTGCGTCCTTCACTCCCTCGGCTCTGCTCCTGTCGGTGCAAACACCAGAACGTCACTCAGGACGTCAGAAACCTTAGATTCATCTTGAACCCCACCCTCTTCTTCAGACCACATCACCAGCTTAAACTGGCCCCTCATAATGAGCCGAGCACAACGGACTCATTTATGTTTGTGTTCCCCGAAACAAAGTATTTTATTATTGTTACGTCTTGGCCGAGGGGAAACCAGGGCTCAACATTTAAAGAAAAATCCCCGAAAACCACCAGCAAACTCACAGTAACTGCACATAAAAAAAAAATCGACACAAATCTACACGATTTAAGTAGGCCGCCTGTTTTGGCTTCAAAACGGCAAATTTCGCTGAAAGGTGAACGGTTTTCATGCCTGTCCATCACCTAAAAATCCCGGTATTATCCTCACACCTGTTGTGCCTGTGCGGCACTCTGTCCCTCGAGTTCCCTCGGGTTCCCTCGGGTTAGCTCTGGTTCCCCCGGGGTTCTCTCGGGTTCCCTTGGGCTCCCTCAGTTTCCCTTGGGTTCCCTCAAGTTCTCTCGGGTTCTCTCGGTTTCCCTCGGGTTCCCTCAGGTTCTCTCGGGTTCCCTGGGGTTCCCTCAGATTCCCTCGTGTTCCCTCGGGTTCCCTCAGGTTCTCTCGGGTTCCCTCTGGTTCCCTCTGGTTCCTTCGGGTTCTCTCAGGTTGCTATGATACTCGAGGTCAGAATTCCAAATACGGACGCTTAACTGCTGGCCTCGAGGAGCTTAATTTAGAACCCAGAGGAACCCAGAGGAACCCAGACAGGAACCTCCAAACTCCACGCAGACAGCCCCTACGGCCCAGGATGTGGACCGGGGACCCTGTGGCGGTGAGGCGGTCACATGACTCACTTGGCGTCCTGAGCGCGGCGCAGGAGCTCGTGGACCTTCCCGATGTTCTGAGACGTGCGGTTCACCAGGTCCTCCAGGTTGGTCAGGTTTGAGAGGGACGTCTTTATCTGAGACACCATCAGGTCCAGAGCCGTTCTGTTCACGGGGAGAGAGATGGACAGGACCTGCAGCGCCACCTTCTGGATGCTCTCCGGGTCTGCACCATCCTCTGGGGACAAAGAGGCGAGAGGGTCAGGAGGAGGAGGAGAGGAGAAGGTCAGATGGAGCAGAGAAGAAGCTCAGATGTTCAGAGGAGAAGGTCAGATGGTTCAGAGGAGAAGGTCATATGGTTCAGATGAGAAGGTCAGATGGAGCAGAGGAGAAGGTCAGATGGAGGAGAGGAGGTCAGATGGAGCAGAGGCGAGGAGCAGATGTTTCAGAGGAGCAGAGGATTCACCGGTGAGGAAGTCCTTGATCTTCTTGATGAACTCCTTGAGCTCCTGGTTGGAGTTCTGGAGATGTTGCTTCTTGCTTTGGGCCTTCTGGAGCGTGGTCATGGCCTGGTTCTTCACGTCTTGGGTCAGAGCGTTTAGATCCTGGAGCTGCAGAGAACGTGAACAAGTTTAGTCTGATGGAACACAAACTCCAGCAGGAGCTTCAGGAGAACTCCTGATATCCTCCCCGGCGCAGAAGGACAGAAAACTGAACTTTACGGTTTGGAATTAAACCAATCCGTCTCCATGACAACAAGAAGGTGAGGCCAGATTACAGGTCAGATCTGTGGAGAGGCAAGTCTGTATTTTAGAGCAAAAAAACAAGTTTAAAACTGCAGTATCGCCATGGAAACGAGACTAAACAGACCAGGACTAAACCAGGACTAAACCAGATCTAAACCAGATCTAAACCAGGACTAAACCAGGACTAAACCAGGACTAAACCAGGACTAAACCATAAACCCGCTTCACCTTCTTGGCGACCTCCTGCAGCTCTTCGTTGGCGGCATTCAGGCTCCTCGTGGCGTTGTGGGCGTGGCTTAGGGCTTTCTTGGACGCGCTCACGGTCCCGTCACACCCCTCCCCCCCGCAGACCGCCGCACCCTCATCGTCACGGCAACCGGCCCCTCCGCACGGACCGTCGGAGCAGTTCAGACCGCCGGGGCCTCCACACACCTGCAAGAGGACACGGTTACTCCAGACGCCCTCGCCGCCCGGGTTAACCGCCCGGGTTCACCGCCCCGGTTCACCGCCGGGGTCAGGTCCCTCGTACCTTCTGGCTCAGCTTCCTCTGGCTCTCCTCCAGCTCTCCGGTCTTCTGCTGGAGCTCGGCAAGGGAGCGGGCGTGGGCGGAGATGTTTCGGAGCAGACGGTCCTTCTCTGACTCCAGGAGGTTCTCCGTGAGGTTCCTGGTTCTTCGGGAGTGTTCCACTGGACTCGGAGCTCCAGACACAGAGGAGTTACACCTCTGCTCCGCCTCCAGGGACTGAGAGTGGAACTTCTTCACCTTCTCAAATTGATCTGGAAAAACAACCACACAAGTAGGAACATACCAACAGATGTTGAAGGTCCTCATTAAACAATACTTTTACAGAAGATGACAGCACTGCAGATGGTTCTTCTCCTGTTTTTTTCTGATTTTGAACAGGATCAAACATTATCGCATTACATTATTTTAGTTGTATCTTCTGTGAAAGGTTTGAGAACCTCTGAGGGTTCTCCCAGGGTTCACCCAGGGTTCACCCAGGGTTCTCCCAGGGTCCTCCCAGGGTCCTCCCAGGGTTCTCCCAGGGTTCTCCCAGGGTCCTCCCAGGGTTCTCCCAGGGTCCTCCCAGGGTTCTCCCAGGGTTCTCCCAGGGCCCTCCCAGGGTTCTCCCAGGGTTCTCTCAGGGTTCTCTCAGGGTTCTCTCAGGGTTCTCTCCGGGTTCTCCCAGGGTTCTCCCAGAGCTCTCCTCAGACCTTCTGACCTTCTGTTTGAGGTTCTTGTTTTACCTGTGAATCCAGACGTGAGCAGGTCCTGGAGCAGATCCTGTTTCTGGCTCACAGTTTGGTTCAGGTTCTTCAGCTCCTTCTCCATCTGCTCCAGACTCTGTCTCACCGAAGCCTCCTGAGATACAGAGACGTTCAACTCTGAGCCGAGAGACATGAGACGCCCGTCCACCACGGCCATCTCCGCCCTGAGAGAGGGAGGAGAGAGAAGGAGGAGGAGGAGAGGAGGAGGAGGAGGGAAGGAGGAGAGGAGGAGAGAGGGAGGAGAGGAGGAAGAGAGAAGGAGGAGAGGAGGAGGAGGGGAGGAGGAGGAGAGAGGGAGATAGAGAAAAGAAAGAGCGAGAAAGAGGGAGAAGGAGGAGAGAAGGAGAGAGGAGAGAAAAGAGAGGAGGGAGGGAGAGAGACAGAAAAGAGATAGACAGAGAGAGAGAGAGAGAGAGAGAAAGGGGAAGAGAGGACAGAGGAGGACACAGACACAAGTCAGGGACTCGGGATGTGAGAATAAAAATGATAATTTCTGAGATATTCAAATGTTTTTGATTTTATTTTCTCCGGTTTTTGGAAGTTTTTCCTGAATCGGGTTCAGTTCGGTGTTTTAGGATCCGGTCCGGTGTTTTAGGATCCGGTCCGGTGTTTTATGGTCCGGTCCGGTGTTTTATGGTCCGGTCCGGTGTTTTAGGATCCGGTCCGGTGTTTTAGGATCCGGTCCGGTGTTTTAGGATCCGGTCCGGTGTTTTAGGATCCGGTCCGGTGTTTTAGGATCCGGTCCGGTGTTTGAAGTGAATCGGGTCATGGGCGGAGCTTCAGTCCGGTGAGGTCAGAGGTCAAAGAGCTGCTCCAGCCCAGTTAAAGCTGCACTGTGGAACTTTCCTGATGCTGGTCTCCATGGAGTGCGGCATTAACCCGTTCTATTGTCACGGAGATGGACGCCCAACCAAAAAGTTACACAGTGCACCTTTAAATATGATTGGCTGATGGTTTGTGTGTGCGCGAGCCGATTGGCCGCAGGACGTGGTGATGTCATCAGACGCCATCGTTCCTCACCTGACGTCGTCCAGACTCTGAGCGATCAGCTGGTGCGCCCTGTCGGTCTCCGCCCCTGTCAGGAGCGCCTGCACCTGTCGGACCCGCCCCCACAGCTCCCGCACGCGGCTGTCGTTGGCCGCCGGCCCCGCCCCCCCCACCGCCACAGCCTCGGCGGCGGACAGGAGGTGCTCCAGGTCCCGTTTGATTTGGCACAGAACGTCGTCCCACAGAGCGAAGCAGGAGTGACAGGCGGAGCAGGCGGGGAACGCCCCCGAGAACCCCCGAGCGCACCGGTCGCACCGAGCGCCCGCCGCCCCCTCACGGCACAGACAGGCGCCGCTGATCCGGTCGCACTGAGGAGACACCGAGCCCCGAGGGTCGCAGCGGCACTCTGATGGGAGAGAAGCTTTAGTAATCAATACTGTAAAAGTCAGGACTATAGTACTGTAGTACTGTAGTACTGTAGGACTATAGTACTGTAGTGCTGTAGTACTGTAGTACTGTAATACTGTAGTACTGTGGGACTATAGTACTGTAGTGCTGTAGGACTGTAATACTGTAGTACTGTAGGACTGTAATACTGTAGTACTGTAGTGCTGTAGGACTGTAATACTGTAGTACTGTAGTACTGTAGGACTGTAATACTGTAGTACTGTAGTGCTGTAGGACTGTAATACTGTAGTACTGTAGTACTGTGGGACTATAGTACTGTAGTGCTGTAGGACTGTAATACTGTAGTACTGTAGTACTGTAGGACTGTAATACTGTAGTACTGTAGTACTGTAGGACTGTAATACTGTAGTACTGTAGTGCTGTAGGACTGTAATACTGTAGTACTGTAGTACTGTAGGACTATAGTACTGTAGTGCTGTAGTACTGTAGGACTATAGTACTGTAGTGCTGTAATACTGTAGTACTGTAGTGCTGTAGGACTGTAATACTGTAGTACTGTAGTACTGTAATACTGTAGTACTGTAGGACTGTAGGACTATAGTACTGTAGTGCTGTAGTACTGTAGTGCTGTAGGACTGTAATACTGTAGTACTGTAGTACTGTAGGACTATAGTACTGTAGTGCTGTAGGACTGTAGTGCTGTAATACTGTAGTACTGTAGTGCTGTAGTACTGTAGTGCTGTAGTGCTGTAGTACTGTATTGCTGTAATACTGTAGTGCTGTAGTACTGTAGTACTGTAGTGCTGTAATACTGTAGTACTGTAATACTGTAGTACTGTAGGACTATAGTACTGTAGTGCTGTAGTACTGTAGTGCTGTAGGACTGTAATACTGTAGTACTGTAGTACTGTAGGACTATAGTACTGTAGTGCTGTAGTACTGTAGTGCTGTAGTACTGTAGGACTATAGTACTGTAGTGCTGTAGTACTGTAGTACTGTAGTGCTGTAGTACTGTAGTACTGCAGGACTATAGTACTGTAGTGCTGTAGTACTGTAGTGCTGTAGGACTGTAATACTGTAGTACTGTAGGACTATAGAACTGTAGTGCTGTAGTACTGTAGGACTGTAATACTGTAGTACTGTAGTACTGTAGTGCTGTAGTGCTGTAGTACTGTAGTGCTGTAGGACTGTAATACTGTAGTACTGTAGTACTGTAGTGCTGTAGTGCTGTAGTACTGTAGTGCTGTAGGACTGTAATACTGTAGTACTGTAGTACTGTAATACTGTAGTACTCTAGGACTATAGTGCTGTAATACTGTAGTGCTGTAATACTGTAGTACTGTAATACTGTAGTGCTGTAATACTGTAGTACTGTAATACTGTAGTACTGTAGTGCTGTAGTGCTGTAGTACTGTAGTGCTGTAATACTGTAGTGCTGTAGTACTGTAGTGCTGTAATACTGTAGTACTGTAATACTGTAGTGCTGTAGTACTGTAGTACTGTAATACTGTAGTACTGTAATACTGTAGTGCTGTAGTACTGTAATACTGTAGTACTGTAGTGCTGTAGTACTGTAGTGCTGTAGTGCTGTAGTACTGTAATACTGTAGTACTGTAATACTGTAGTGCTGTAATACTGTAGTGCTGTAATACTGTAGTGCTGTAGTGCTGTAGTACTGTAGTGCTGTAATACTGTAGTGCTGTAATACTGTAGTGCTGTAATACTGTAGTGCTGTAATACTGTAGTGCTGTAATACTGTAGTGCTGTAGTGCTGTAGTACTGTAGTGCTGTAATACTGTAGTACTGTAATACTGTAGTGCTGTAATACTGTAGTGCTGTAATACTGTAGTGCTGTAGTGCTGTAATACTGTAGTGCTGTAATACTGTAGTGCTGTAATACTGTAGTGCTGTAATACTGTAGTGCTGTAATACTGTAGTACTGTAGTGCTGTAGTACTGTAGTGCTGTAGTACTGTAATACTGTAGTACTGTAATACTGTAGTGCTGTAATACTGTAGTGCTGTAATACTGTAGTGCTGTAGTGCTGTAATACTGTAGTGCTGTAATACTGTAGTGCTGTAATACTGTAGTGCTGTAATACTGTAGTGCTGTAGTACTGCAGGACTATAGTACTGTATTGCTGTAATACTGTAGTGCTGTAATACTGTAGTGCTGTAATACTGTAGTGCTGTAGTGCTGTAGTACTGTAGTGCTGTAATACTGTAGTGCTGTAATACTGTAGTGCTGTAGTACTGTAGTACTGTAGTGCTGTAATACTGTAGTACTGTAATACTGTAGTGCTGTAGTACTGTAGTGCTGTAATACTGCACTGAGGAGACACCGAGCCCCGAGGGTCGCACCGGCACTCTGATGGGAGAGAAGCTTTAGTAATCAATACTGTAAAAGTCAGGACTATAGTACTGTAGTACTGTAGTACTGTAGGACTATAGTACTGTAGTGCTGTAGTACTGTAGTACTGTAATACTGTAGTACTGTGGGACTATAGTACTGTAGTGCTGTAGGACTGTAATACTGTAGTACTGTAGTACTGTAGGACTGTAATACTGTAGTACTGTAGTGCTGTAGGACTGTAATACTGTAGTACTGTAGTGCTGTAGGACTATAGTACTGTAGTGCTGTAGTACTGTAGGACTATAGTACTGTAGTGCTGTAGGACTGTAATACTGTAGTACTGTAGTACTGTAGTACTGTAGGACTATAGTACTGTAGTGCTGTAATACTGTAGTACTGTAGTGCTGTAGGACTGTAATACTGTAGTACTGTAGTACTGTAATACTGTAGTACTGTAGGACTGTAGGACTATAGTACTGTAGTGCTGTAGTACTGTAGTGCTGTAGGACTGTAATACTGTAGTACTGTAGTACTGTAGGACTATAGTACTGTAGTGCTGTAGGACTGTAGTGCTGTAATACTGTAGTACTGTAGTGCTGTAGTACTGTATTGCTGTAATACTGTAGTGCTGTAGTACTGTAGTACTGTAGTGCTGTAATACTGTAGTACTGTAGTACTGTAGGACTATAGTACTGTAGTGCTGTAGTACTGTAGTGCTGTAGGACTGTAATACTGTAGTACTGTAGTACTGTAGGACTATAGTACTGTAGTGCTGTAGTACTGTAGTGCTGTAGTACTGTAGGACTGTAATACTGTAGTACTGTAGTGCTGTAGTACTGTAGGACTATAGTACTGTAGTGCTGTAGTACTGTAGTACTGTAGTGCTGTAGTACTGTAGTACTGCAGGACTATAGTACTGTAGTGCTGTAGTACTGTAGTGCTGTAGGACTGTAATACTGTAGTACTGTAGGACTATAGAACTGTAGTGCTGTAGTACTGTAGGACTGTAATACTGTAGTACTGTAGTGCTGTAGTGCTGTAGTACTGTAGTGCTGTAGGACTGTAATACTGTAGTACTGTAGTACTGTAGTGCTGTAGTACTGTAGTGCCTGTAGGACTGTAATACTGTAGTACTGTAGTACTGTAGTACTGTAATACTGTAGTACTCTAGGACTATAGTGCTGTAATACTGTAGTGCTGTAATACTGCAGTGCTGTAATACTGTAGTGCTGTAATACTGTAGTGCTGTAATACTGTAGTGCTGTAGTACTGTAGTGCTGTAATACTGTAGTGCTGTAATACTGTAGTGCTGTAGTACTGTAGTACTGTAGTGCTGTAACACTGTAGTACTGTAATACTGTAGTGCTGTAGTACTGTAGTACTGTAGTGCTGTAATACTGCACTGAGGAGACACCGAGCCCCGAGGGTCGCACCGGCACTCTGATGGGAGAGAAGCTTTAGTAATCAATACTGTAAAAGTCAGGACTATAGTACTGTAGTACTGTAGTACTGTAGGACTATAGTACTGTAGTGCTGTAGTACTGTAGTACTGTAATACTGTAGTACTGTGGGACTATAGTACTGTAGTGCTGTAGGACTGTAATACTGTAGTACTGTAGTACTGTAGGACTGTAATACTGTAGTACTGTAGTGCTGTAGGACTGTAATACTGTAGTACTGTAGTGCTGTAGGACTATAGTACTGTAGTGCTGTAGTACTGTAGGACTATAGTACTGTAGTGCTGTAGGACTGTAATACTGTAGTACTGTAGTACTGTAGTACTGTAGGACTATAGTACTGTAGTGCTGTAGTACTGTAGGACTATAGTACTGTAGTGCTGTAATACTGTAGTACTGTAGTGCTGTAGGACTGTAATACTGTAGTACTGTAGTACTGTAATACTGTAGTACTGTAGGACTGTAGGACTATAGTACTGTAGTACTGTAGTGCTGTAGGACTGTAATACTGTAGTACTGTAGTACTGTAGGACTATAGTACTGTAGTGCTGTAGGACTGTAGTGCTGTAATACTGTAGTACTGTAGTGCTGTAGTACTGTAGTGCTGTAGTGCTGTAGTACTGTATTGCTGTAATACTGTAGTGCTGTAGTACTGTAGTACTGTAGTGCTGTAATACTGTAGTACTGTAGTACTGTAGGACTATAGTACTGTAGTGCTGTAGTACTGTAGTGCTGTAGGACTGTAATACTGTAGTACTGTAGTACTGTAGGACTATAGTACTGTAGTGCTGTAGTACTGTAGTGCTGTAGTACTGTAGGACTGTAATACTGTAGTACTGTAGTGCTGTAGTACTGTAGGACTATAGTACTGTAGTGCTGTAGTACTGTAGTGCTGTAGTACTGTAGTACTGCAGGACTATAGTACTGTAGTGCTGTAGTACTGTAGTGCTGTAGGACTGTAATACTGTAGTACTGTAGGACTATAGAACTGTAGTGCTGTAGTACTGTAGGACTGTAATACTGTAGTACTGTAGTGCTGTAGTGCTGTAGTACTGTAGTGCTGTAGGACTGTAATACTGTAGTACTGTAGTACTGTAGTGCTGTAGTGCTGTAGTACTGTAGTGCTGTAGGACTGTAATACTGTAGTACTGTAGTACTGTAGTACTGTAATACTGTAGTACTCTAGGACTATAGTGCTGTAATACTGTAGTGCTGTAATACTGTAGTACTGTAATACTGTAGTGCTGTAATACTGTAGTACTGTAATACTGTAGTACTGTAGTGCTGTAGTACTGTAGTGCTGTAATACTGTAGTGCTGTAATACTGTAGTGCTGTAGTACTGTAGTGCTGTAATACTGTAGTACTGTAATACTGTAGTGCTGTAGTACTGTAGTACTGTAGTGCTGTAATACTGTAGTACTGTAATACTGTAGTGCTGTAGTACTGTAATACTGTAGTACTGTAGTGCTGTAGTACTGTAGTGCTGTAGTGCTGTAGTACTGTAATACTGTAGTACTGTAATACTGTAGTGCTGTAATACTGTAGTGCTGTAGTACTGTAGTACTGTAATACTGTAGTACTGTAATACTGTAGTGCTGTAGTACTGTAGTACTGTAATACTGTAGTACTGTAGTGCTGTAGTACTGTAGTGCTGTAGTGCTGTAGTACTGTAGTGCTGTAATACTGTAGTGCTGTAGTACTGTAGTACTGTAGTGCTGTAATACTGTAGTACTGTAATACTGTAGTACTCTAGGACTATAGTGCTGTAATACTGTAGTACTGTAGGACTATAGTACTGTAATACTGTAGTACTGTAGTGCTGTAATACTGTAGTACTGTAGGACTATAGTACTGTAGTACTGTAGTGCTGTAGTGCTGTAATACTGTAGTACTGTAGGACTATAGTACTGTAGTACTGTAGTACTGTAGGACTATAGTACTGT
>JAVJIX010000036.1:517500-532500 GCA_036785185.1 Paratrypauchen microcephalus
TCTAAAGCAGGTCTAAACCAGGACTAAACCAGGTCTAAACCAGGACTAAACCAGGACTAAACCAGGTCTAAACCAGGTCTAACTGTTTCTTGCTCTATTTTGTATTGATATTATCAATAATAAAAAAAGAATCATTTAAATAAACACTTTTGTACTGATTTTCTACCTGTCTCACCTGTCTCACCTGTCTCTCACCTGTCTCACCTGTCTCTCACCTGTCTCACTTGTCTCTCACCTGTCTCACCTGTCTCACCTGTCTCTCACGTCTCACCTGTCTCTCACCTGTCTCACCTGTCTCTCACCTGTCTCTCACCTGTCCCTCACCTGTCTCTCACCTGTCTCACACCTGTCTCTCACCTGTCTCACCTGTCTCTCACCTGTCTCACCTGTCTCACACCTGTCCCTCACCTGTCTCTCACCTGTCTCACACCTGTCTCACCTGTCTCACACCTGTCTCACCTGTCTCTCACCTGTCTCTCACCTGTCTCCCCTGTCTCCCCTGTCTCTCACCTGTCTCTCACCTGTCTCTCACCTGTCTCCCCTGTCTCTCACCTGTCTCACCTGTCTCTCACGTCTCACCTGTCTCTCACCTGTCTCACCTGTCTCTCACCTGTCTCACCTGTCTCTCACCTGTCCCTCACCTGTCTCTCACCTGTCTCACCTGTCTCTCACCTGTCTCACACGTGTCCCTCACCTGTCTCTCACCTGTCACACACCTGTCTCACCTGTCTCTCACCTGTCTCACCTGTCTCTCACCTGTCTCTCACCTGTCTCACCTGTCTCTCACCTGTCTCACCTGTCTCTCACCTGTCTCACCTGTCTCTCACCTGTCTCTCACCTGTCTCACCTGTCTCTCACCTGTCTCACCTGTCTCACACCTGTCCCTCACCTGTCTCTCACCTGTCTCTCACCTGTCTCACCTGTCTCTCACCTGTCTCTCACCTGTCTCTCACGTCTCACCTGTCTCTCACCTGTCTCTCACCTGTCTCACACCTGTCTCTCACCTGTCTCTCACCTGTCCCTCACCTGTCTCACCTGTCTCTCACCTGTCTCACCTGTCTCACCTGTCTCTCACCTGTCTCACTTGTCTCTCACCTGTCTCACCTGTCTCTCACCTGTCTCACCTGTCTCACCTGTCTCTCACCTGTCTCTCACCTGTCTCTCACCTGTCTCACCTGTCTCACACCTGTCCCTCACCTGTCTCTCACCTGTCACACACCTGTCTCACCTGTCTCTCACATGTCTCTCACCTGTCTCACCTGTCTCTCACCTGTCTCACCTGTCTCTCACCTGTCTCACCTGTCTCACCTGTCCCTCACCTGTCTCTCACCTGTCTCACCTGTCTCTCACCTGTCTCTCACGTCTCACCTGTCTCTCACCTGTCTCTCACCTGTCTCTCACCTGTCTCACACCTGTCCCTCGCCTGTCTCTCACCTGTCTCTCACCTGTCTCACCTGTCTCTCACCTGTCTCTCACCTGTCTCTCACCTGTCTCACCTGTCTCACCTGTCTCACCTGTCTCACCCGTCTCTCACCTGTCTCACCTGTCCCACCTGTCTCACCTGTCTCTCACCTGTCTCTCACCTGTCTCACCTGTCTCACCTGTCTCTCACCTGTCTCACTTGTCTCTCACCTGTCTCACCTGTCTCTCACCTGTCTCACCTGTCTCTCACCTGTATATCCGGGTTTGCAGGTGCAGACGATCTGGTCGCCGTGGTGATCGGCCTGGCAGGACACGGCGTTGAAGTGGTCGGAGTCCGGAGCGCCGGGACAGGGGCAGGGCCGACAGTGTTCACCTGACCCCAGGACAGGGTTTCCATAGTAACCGTCCTCACACCTGAAACGACAGGACAGGTGCAGGGGACAGGTGTGAAGAGGAGGTGTGGAGTCAAACGCTTGTCTCCATGGAGATGTTGTTGCTTTGTCTGGAATGTTCCACAGTATGGCATTAATATGGCATTTAGTATGGCATTTCTATCTCCATGGAGACCAAACCAGACCAAGTTCCAGGTCAGATCTGTGGAGAGGCGACCCCGCTCACAGTCAGAATGTGATTGAATAATGTGAAGTAGAGCTGTTTAAAGTCACACTGTGGAACATTCCAGATGCCCTCCCTGTAGTTTAGATCTGTCCATGTCCTGAAATGTGATTCTTGTTTTATTTTGTAAATTTTTCTGGAAGAGTTTAAAATGTGAAGATTTGAACAGAATCATGTTTTTAAAATCAGCATTTTGTATTTTTCTCAGTTCTCTCCGTTCTCTCTCTCTGTTCTCTCTCTGTTCTGTTTAGCTGCCGTGGAGAGCAGACACATTTTCTTCTTCCTCCTGTATCTTGCTTGATAGTGGGGCTGCGGAAGACTAGGGAGGACGAGATCAGAAGGGAAACACAGATTGAACTGAAACATCCAATCTGTGGAATCCATCTGTCACTGGATAACATCTTGGATAAATGGATGTGGAACTGTGTGGAACAGCGGCTCAGTCCGTATTCATCATCACACGTGCAGGGGGAGGACTGCGAGTCGCACAGCCCTGCTTGGTGGCATGAAGTTGGGGGGCCTGGCAGAAACCAGGGTTCTGGCAAATTGTCTGTTTGCCTGGGTTCTAAAAATGTATTGATTATGTTAAATGTCCCCTTTCTGGTGTAATCAATTCCCCTGAAAAATGTGAATCATCTGGACTTTGCTTTGTTTTGACTGAACCTTCTGCACCAACACGTCCAAGGTCACAGCTGCGGCCTTATCACAGCACTCTACAAAACAAAACAAGACATTCCATTCGGCTCACACTGATATGTTTTATGTAAAACACTCTGCCCTGTCTATTTAGTAAATGTCTGCCTCTGCTTCAGTTTCCAATCATCAATTTCATTGATTTCTGATCTGATCCCTTGCCCCACCCTTCCCTTTGTCGCCAAAGAAAAAAGCACTGTATGTTAACTGTCCAATTGTTTTCTGTCATTACATGTTGTGTATAATTGTCATTGATTGTATTGCATCTTTTCCACTCTGTATCTCCAAGTCGGCAGTGTGCACATGTACGTGGCCCCGCCCCTAGCCGCTCTATCACTGTCCTGATTGGTTAGTGGGGAAACGAAAATTTGACTTACTCTGTACATGTACATATGATTTTTTTGACAATAAAGCAAATTATGACTATAACTGTTCTCTCTGTTCTCTCTGTCCTCTCTCTGTCCTCTGTTTCTGTTCTCTCTCTCTGTTCTCTCTCTTCTCTCAGGTCTCTCTCTGTTCTCTCTCTCTGTTCTCTCTGTTCTCTCTGTTCTGCTCTCTGTTCTCTCTCTGTTCTCTCTCTGTTCTCTCGGTTCACTCTCTCCGTTCTCTCTGTTCTCTCTGTTCTCTCTCTATTCTCTCTGTTCTCTCTCTGTTCTCTCTCGGTTCTCTCTCACTGTTCTCTGGGTTCTCTCTCTCTGTTCTCTCTCTGTTCTCTGGGTTCTCTCTCTCTGTTCTCTCTCTGTTCTCTCTGTTCTCTCTCTCTGTTCTCTCTGTTCTCTCTCTGTTCTCTCTGTTCTCTCTTGCTTCTCGGTTTTCTCTGTTCTCTCTCTCTGTTCTCTGGGTTCTCTCTCTCGGTTCTCTCTCTCTGTTCTCTTGGTTCTCTCGCTCTGTTCTCTCTCGGCTCTCTCTCAGTTCTCTCTGTTCTCTCTCTGTTCTCTCTCTGTTCTTTCTGTTCTCTCTCTCTGTTCTCTGGGTTCTCTCTCTCTGTTCTCTCTCTCTCTGTTCTCTCTGTTCTCTCTCTCGGTTCTCTCTCTGTTCTCTCGGTTCTCTCTCTTGGTTCTCTCTCTCTGTTCTCTGGGTTCTCTCTCTCTGTTCTCTCTCTGTTTTCCCTGTTCTTTCTCTCTGTTCTCTCGGTTCTCTCTCTGTTCTCTCTTGCTTCTCTGTTTTCTCTGTTCTCTCTCTCTGTTCTCTGGGTTCTCTCTCTCGGTTCTCTCTCACTGTTCTCTGGGTTCTCTCTCTCTGTTCTCTCTCTGTTCTCTGGGTTCTCTCTCTCTGTTCTCTCTCTGTTCTCTCTGTTCTCTCTTGCTTCTCTGTTTTCTCTGTTCTCTCTCTCTGTTCTCTGGGTTCTCTCTCTGTTCTCTTGGTTCTCTCGCTCTGTTCTCTCTCTGTTCTCTCTCGGTTCTCTCTCGGTTCTCTCTGTTCTCTCTCTGTTCTCTCTCTGTTCTTTCTGTTCTCTCTCTCTGTTCTCTGGGTTCTCTCTCTCTGTTCTCTCTCTCTGTTCTCTCTGTTCTCTCTCTCGGTTCTCTCGGTTCTCTCTCTTGGTTCTCTCTCTCTGTTCTCTGGGTTCTCTCTCTCTGTTCTCTCTCTGTTTTCCCTGTTCTTTCTCTCTGTTCTCTCGGTTCTCTCTCTCGGTTCTCTCTCTCTGTTCTCTTGGTTCTCTTTCTCTGTTCTCTCGGTTCTCTCTCTCGGTTCTCTCTCTCTGTTCTCTTGGTTCTCTTTCTCTGTTCTCTCTCTGTTCTCTCTCTGTTCTCTCTCTCTGTTCTCTGTGTTCTCTCTGTGTTCTCTCTCTGTTCTTTCTGTTCTCTCTCTCTGTTCTCTGGGTTCTCTCTCTCTGTTCTCTCTCTCGGTTCTCTCTCTGTTCTCTCGGTTCTCTCTCTCTGTTCTCTCTCTCTGTTTTCTCTGTTCTCTCTCTCTGTTCTCTCTGTTCTCTCTCTCGGTTCTCTCTCTCTGTTCTCTCTCTGTTCTCTCTCTCGGTTCTCTCTCTGTTCTGTCTGTTCTCTCTCTCTGTTCTCTCTCTCTGTTTTCTCTGTTCTCTCTCTCTGTTCTCTCGGTTCTCTCTCTCTGTTCTCTCGGTTCTCTCTCTCTGTTCTCTCTTGGTTCTCTCTCTCTGTTCTCTGGGTTCTCTCTCTCTGTTCTCTCTGTTCTCTCTCTCTGTTCTCTGGGTTCTCTCTCTTGGTTCTCTCTCTCTGTTCTCTGGGTTCTCTCTCTCTGTTCTCTCTGTTCTCTCTCTGTTCTCTCTCGGTTCTCTCTCTCTGTTCTCTGGGTTCTCTCTCTCTGTTCTCTCTCTGTTCTCTCTGTTCTCTCTCTCTCTGTTCTCTCGGTTCTCTCTGTCTGTTCTCTCTCTGTTCTCTCTCTGTTTTCTCTCTGTTCTCTCTCTCTGTTCTCTCTCTGTTCTCTCTCGGTTCTCTCTCTCTGTTCTCTGGGTTCTCTCTCTCTGTTCTCTCTCTCTCTGTTCTCTCGGTTCTCTCTCTCTGTTCTCTCTCTGTTTTCTCTCTGTTCTCTCTCTGTTCTCTCTCTGTTCTCTCTCTCTGTTCTCTCTGTTCTCTCGATTTTCTCTCTCTGTTCTCTCGGTTCGCTCTCTCTGTTCTCTCTCTCTGTTCTCTCTCGGTTCTCTCTCTAGGTTCTCTCTGTTCTCTCTGTTCTCTCTCTCTGTTCTCTCTCTGTTCTCTCTCGGTTCTCTCTCTGTTCTCTCGGTTCTCTCTCTGTTCTCTCTCTCTGTTCTCTCTCTGTTCTCTCGGTTCTCTCTCTCTGTTCTCTCTCTGTTCTCTCTCTCGGTTCTCTCTCTGTTCTCTCAGTTCTCTCTCTCTGTTCTCTCTCTCTGTTTTCTCTGTTCTCTCTCTCTGTTCTCTCGGTTCTCTCTCTCGGTTCTCTCTCTCTGTTCTCTCGGTTCTCTCTCTCTGTTCTCTCTTGGTTCTCTCTCTCTGTTCTCTGGGTTCTCTCTCTCTGTTCTCTCTCTGTTCTCTCTGTTCTCTCTCTCTGTTGTCTGGGTTCTCTCTCTTGGTTCTCTCTCTCTGTTCTCTGGATTCTCTCTCTCTGTTCTTTCTCTGTTTTCTCTGTTCTCTCTCTCTGTTCTCTCGGTTCTCTCTGGGTTCTCTCTCTCTGTTCTCTCTGTTCTCTCTCTGTTCTCTCTCGGTTCTCTCTCTGTTCTCTCTCTCTGTTCTCTCTCTCTGTTCTCTGGGTTCTCTCTCTCTGTTCTCTCTCTGTTCTCTCTCTCTCTGTTCTCTCGGTTCTCTCTGTCTGTTCTCTCTCTGTTCTCTCTCTGTTCTCTGTCTGTTCTCTCTCGGTTCTCTCTCTCTGTTCTCTGGGTTCTCTCTCTCTGTTCTCTCTCTGTTCTCTCTCTCTGTTCTCTCTCTGTTTTCTCTCTGTTCTCTCTGTTCTCTCTCTCTGTTCTCTCTCTGTTCTCTCTCTCTGTTCTCTCTGTTTTCTCGATTTTCTCTCTCTGTTCTCTCGGTTCGCTCTCTCTGTTCTCTCTCTGTTCTCTCTGTTCTCTCTCTCTGCTCTCTCTCTGTTCTCTCTCGGTTCTCTCTCTCTGTTCTCTCTGTTCTCTCTGTTCTCTCTCTCTGTTCTCTCTCTGTTCTCTCTCTCTGTTCTCTCTCTGTTCTCTCTCTGTTCTCTCTCGGTTCTCTCTCGGTTCTCTCTCTCTGTTCTCTGGGTTCTCTGTCTCTGTTCTCTCGGTTCTCTCTCTCTGTTCTCTCTCTGTTCTCTCTCTGTTTTCTCTCTGTTCTCTCTCTGTTCTCTCTGTCTGTTCTCTGGGTTCTCTCAGTTTTCTCTGTTCTCTCTCTCTGTTCTCTCGGTTCTCTCTCTTGGTTCTCTCTCTCTGTTCTCTGGGTTCTCTCTGTTCTCTCTCTCTCTGTTCTCTCTCTCTGTTCTCTCTGTTCTCTCTCTTGGTTTTCTCTCTCTGTTCTCTGGGTTCTCTCTCTCTGTTCTCTCTCCGTTTTCTCTGTTCTCTCTGTTCTCTCTCGGTTCTCTCTCTCTGTTCTCTCTCTCTGTTCTCTCTCTGTTCTCTCTCTCTGTTCTCTGGGTTCTCTCTCTGTTCTCTCTGTTCTCTCTCTCTGTTCTCTGGGTTCTCTCTCTCTGTTCTCTCTCTGTTTTCTCTCTGTTCTCTCTCTCTGTTATCTCTCTGTTCTCTCTCGGTTCTCTCTCTCTGTTCTCTGGGTTCTCTCTCTGTTCTCTCTCTGTTCTCTCTGTTCTCTCTCTCTCTCTGTTCTCTCGGTTCTCTCTCTCTCTCTGTTCTCTCTGTTCTCTCTCGGTTCTCTCTCTCTGTTCTCTCGGTTCTCTCTCTCGATTCTCTCTCTCTGTTCTCTCAGTTCGCTCTCTCTGTTCTCTCTCTGTTCTTTCTGTTCTCTCTCTCTGTTCTCTGGGTTCTCTCTCTCTGTTCTGTCTCTCAGTTCTCCCTCTGTTCTCTCGGTTCTCTCTCTCTGTTCTCTCTCTCTGTTCTCTCTCTGTTCTCTCTCGGTTCTCTCTCTCTGTTCTCTGGGTTCTCTCTCTGTTCTCTCTGTTCTCTCTCTCTGTTCTCTGGGTTCTCTCTCTCTGTTCTCTCTCTGTTCTCTCTCTGTTTTCTCTCTGTTCTCTCTGTTCTCTCTCTCTGTTATCTCTCTGTTCTCTCTCGGTTCTCTCTCTCTGTTCTCTGGGTTCTCTCTCTGTTCTCTCTGTTCTCTCTGTTCTCTCTCTCTCTCTGTTCTCTCGGTTCTCTCTCTCTGTTCTCTCTCTGTTCTCTCTGTTCTCTCTCGGTTCTCTCTCTCTGTTCTCTCGGTTCTCTCTCTCGATTCTCTCTCTCTGTTCTCTCGGTTCGCTCTCTCTGTTCTCTCTCTGTTCTTTCTGTTCTCTCTCTCTGTTCTCTGGGTTCTCTCTCTCTGTTCTCTCTCTCAGTTCTCCCTCTGTTCTCTCGGTTCTCTCTCTCTGTTCTCTCTCTCTGTTTTCTCTGTTCTCTCTCTCTGTTCTCTCGGTTCTCTCTCTCGGTTCTCTCTCTCTGTTCTCTCTGTTCTCTCTCTCTGTTCTCTCTCGGTTCTCTCTCTCTGTTCTCTGGGTTCTCTCTCTCTGTTCTCTCTCTGGACACTGGCTCCAGAGGTTGGGCCAAGACCTCACCAGGGAGCTGTTTGTGTTGGGACCGCGGTACAGTGCAGCGCGGCGCCGGACTGTGGGGCTGGTCAGCTTCGTCCTGGGGCAGGCGAAGCTGAGTATTTGGCTCACAAGAAGAAACTGGAGAGCTGGGACAGGTTGTACAGACCCTGAGCTTCTGCTGAGGCGTCTGGTGAAGGCTCGCCTCAGACTGGAGTACAGCTACAGCTCACTGGTGGGAGAGCTGGGAGACTTTGAAGCCGTGTGGACAGTGGGGTCAGCCCTGTGGGAGCTGAGGGAGGGGCAGTACTGGACTTTTAGGAGGGGTTTCCCTTTGTTTGGTGTCTGTGGCTTGATCATGTTGGAGTGCTAACATTTTAATATAATAATAAATGTATTTTAAAAGTCAAAGTCTCTGTTCTCTCTCTGTTCTCTCTCTCTGTTCTCTCGGTTCTCTCTCTTGGTTCTCTCTCTCTGTTCTCTGGGTTCTCTCTCTCTGTTCTCTCTCTGTTTTCTCTGTTCTCTCTCGGTTCTCTCTCTCTGTTCTCTCGGTTCTCTCTCTCGATTCTCTCTCTCTGTTCTCTCGGTTCGCTCTCTCTGTTCTCTCTCTGTTCTTTCTGTTCTCTCTCTCTGTTCTCTGGGTTCTCTCTCTCTGTTCTCTCTCTCAGTTCTCCCTCTGTTCTCTCGGTTCTCTCTCTCTGTTCTCTCTCTCTGTTTTCTCTGTTCTCTCTCTCTGTTCTCTCTGTTCTCTCTCTCGGTTCTCTCTCTCTGTTCTCTCGGTTCTCTCTGGGTTCTCTCTCTCTGTTCTCTCTGTTCTCTCTCTGTTCTCTCTCGGTTCTCTCTCTCTGTTCTCTCGGTTCTCTCTCTCGATTCTCTCTCTCTGTTCTCTCGGTTCGCTCTCTCTGTTCTCTCTCTGTTCTCTCTCTGTTCTCTCTCTCTGTTCTCTCTCTCTGTTCTCTCTGTTCTCTCTCTCTGTTCTCTCTGTTCTCTCTCTCTGTTCTCTCTGTTCTCTCTCTCGATTCTCTCTCTCTGTTCTCTCGGTTCGCTCTCTCTGTTCTCTCTCTTGGTTCTCTCTCTCTGTTCTCTGGGTTCTCTCTGTTCTCTCTCTGCTCTCTCTCTGTTCTCTCTCGGTTCTCTCTCTCTGTTCTCTCGGTTCTCTCTCTCTGTTCTCTCTGTTCTCTCTCGGTTCTCTCTCTCTGTTCTCTGGGTTCTCTCTATGTTCTCTCTGTTCTCTCTCTCTGTTCTCTGGGTTCTCTCTCTCTGTTCTCTCTCTGTTCTCTCTCTGTTTTCTCTCTGTTCTCTCTCTCTGTTCTCTCTCTGTTCTCTCTCTGTTCTCTCTCTCTGTTCTCTGGGTTCTCTCTCTCTGTTCTCTCTCTGTTCTCTCTCTCTGTTCTCTCGGTTCTCTCTCTCTGTTCTCTCTCTGTTCTCTCTCTGTTCTCTCTGTTCTCTCTCGGTTCTCTCTCTCTGTTCTCTCTGTTCTCTCTCTCGATTCTCTCTCTCTGTTCTCTCGGTTCGCTCTCTCTGTTCTCTCTCTGTTCTCTCTCTGTTCTCTCGGTTCTCTCTCTCTGTTCTCTCTCTGCTCTCTCTCTGTTCTCTCTCGGTTCTCTCTCTCTGTTCTCTCGGTTCTCTCTCTCTGTTCTCTCTCTGTTCTCTCTCGGTTCTCTCGGTTCTCTCTCTGTTCTCTCTCTGTTCTCTCTCTCTGTTCTCTGGGTTCTCTCTCTCTGTTCTCTCTGTTCTCTCACTGTTTTCTCTCTGTTCTCTCTCTCTGTTCTCTCTCTCTGTTCTCTGGGTTCTCTCCCTCTGTTCTCTCTCGGTTTTCTCTCTGTTCTCTGGGTTCTCTCTCTCTGTTCTCTCTCTCTGTTCTCTCTCTCTGGTCTCTCTCGATTCTCTCTCTCTCTGTTCTCTCTCTCTGTTCTCTGGGTTCTCTCTCTCTGTTCTCTCTCTGTTCTCTCTCTCTCTCTGTTCTCTGGGTTCTCTCGGTTCTCTCTCTCTGTTCTCTGGGTTCTCTCTCTCTGTTCTCTGGGTTCTCTGGGTTCTCTCTCTCTGTTCTCTCTCTGTTCTCTGGGTTCTCTCTCTGTTCTCTCTGTTCTCTCTCTGTTCTCTCTTGCTTCTCTCTCTCTGTTCTCTCTGTTCGCTGGGTTCTCTCTCTCTGTTCTCTCGGTTCTCTCTCTGTTCTCTCTCTGTTTTCTCTCTGTTCTCTCTCTGTTCTCTGGGTTCTCTCTCTCTGTTCTCTCTGGGTTCTCTCTCTCTGTTCTCTGGGTTCTCTCTCTCTGTTCTCTCTCTCTCTTCTCTGTTCTCTGGGTTCTCTCTCTCTGTTCTCTCTCTGTTCTCTCTCTCTGTTCTCTCGGTTCTCTCTGTTCTCTCTCTCTCTGTTCTCTGGGTTCTCTCTCTCTGTTCTCTGGGTTCTCTCTATCGGTTCTCTCTCTGTTCTCTGGGTTCTCTCTCTCTGTTCTCTCTGTTCTCTCTCTCTGTTCTCTCTCTCTGTTCTCTGGGTTCTCTCTCTCTGTTCTCTTTGTTCTCTCTCTGTTCTCTGGGTTCTCTCTGTTCTCTCTCTGTCCTCTGGGTTCTCTCTCTCTGTTCTCTCTCTATTCTCTGGGTTCTCTCTCTCTGTTCTCTCTCTGTTCTCTGGGTTCTCTCTCTCTGTTCTCTCTCTGTTCTCTGGGTTCTCTCTCTCTGTTCTCTCTGTTCTCTCTCTCTGTTCTCTGGGTTCTCTCTCTTTCTGTTCTCTCTGTTCTCTCTCTGTTCTCTGGGTTCTCTCTCTCTGTTCTCTCTGTTCTCTCTCTGTTCTCTGGGTTCTCTCTCTCTGTTCTCTGGGTTCTCTCTCTCTGTTCTCTCTCTGTTCTCTGGGTTCTCTCTCTCTCTGTTCTCTCTGTTCTCTCTCTGTTCTCTGGGTTCTCTCTCTCTGTTCTCTCTGTTCTCTCTCTGTTCTCTGGGTTCTCTCTCTCTGTTCTCTCTGTTGTCTCTCTGTTCTCTGGGTTCTCTCTCTGTTCTCTCTCGGTTCTCTCTCTCGACACACTCACCTCTCACAGAAGTGCCCGGCGGTGTGGTCCCTGCAGTCGTGGCACTCTCCGGTGTGGCCGTGGCAGAGGTCGGCGTGCCCGTTACACCGGCAGGGGCCGCAGGTCGGGAAGCTCCAGTGCCCGGGGTGACACTCGGAGCAGCGCCTCCCGGTGGCGCCGGGTCGGCACTGGCACTGCCCGCTGCCCGCCGAGCACTGGTGTGACAGAGAACCCTCCGGGTGGCACTCGCAGGCTGGAGGAGGAAACAGTCAGATGCCCTCCCAACACCGACGGAAAACAGTCAGATGCCCTCCCAATGCCAACTGTTCTCTAAGTTCTCTCTCTCTGTTCTCTCTCTCTGTTCTCTCTTTACTCTCTCTCTGTTCTCTCTTTACTCTCTCTCTGTTCTCTCTTTACTCTCTCTCTATTCTCTCTCTCTGTTCTCTCTCTATTCTCTCTCTCTGTTCTCTCTTTACTCTCTCTCTGTTCCCTCTCTGTTCTCTCTCTGTTCTCTCTGTTCTCTCTCTGTTCTCTCTCTGTTCTCTCTGTTCTCTCTCTCTGTTCTCTCTGTTCTCTCTGTTCTCTCTGTATTCTCTCTCTCTGTTCTCTCTCTGTTCTCTCTGTTCTCTCTCTGTGTTCTCTCTGTTCTCTCTCTGTTCTCTCTCTGTTCTCTCTCTGTTCTCTCTGTTCTCTCTCTGTGTTCTCTCTGTTCTCTCTCTGTTCTCTCTCTCTGTTCTCTCTCTGTTCTCTCTGTTCTCTCTCTCTGTTCTCTCTCTGTTCTCTCTCTGTTCTCTCTGTTCCCTCTCTGTTCTCTCTCTGTTCTCTCTCTGTTCTCTCTGTTCTCTCTCTGTTCTCTCTGTTCTCTCTCTCTGTTCTCTCTGTTCTCTCTGTATTCTCTCTGTTCTCTCTGTTCTCTCTCTGTTCTCTCTCTCTCTGTTCTCTCTCTCTGTTCTCTCTCTGTTCTCTGTTCTCTCTCTGTGTTCTCTCTGTTCTCTCTCTGTTCTCTCTGTTCTCTCTGTTCTCTCTGTTCTCTCTCTGTTCTCTCTGTTCTCTCTGTTCTCTCTCTGTTCTCTCTCTGTTCTCTCTCTGTTCTCTCTGTTCTCTCTCTGTTCTCTCTCTGTTCTCTCTGTTCTCTCTGTTCTCTCTGTTCTCTCTGTTCTCTCTCTGTTCTCTCTCTGTTCTCTCTGTTCTCTCTGTGTTCTCTCTGTTCTCTCTGTTCTCTCTGTTCTCTCTGTTCTCTCTCTGTTCTCTCTCTGTTCTCTCTGTTCTCTCTGTTCTCTCTGTTCTCTCTCTGTTCTCTCTGTTCTCTCTCTGTGTTCTCTCTGTTCTCTCTCTGTTCTCTCTGTTCTCTCTCTGTTCTCTCTGTTCTCTCTCTGTTCTCTCTCTGTTCTCTCTGTTCTCTCTCTGTTCTCTCTCTCTGTCGTTGAAAAGAGTCAGATGCCTTCCCGGCAGCGGTCAGAAGGATGGCGGCGGCGTGTTCGTGTTTCACTCACGCGTGCAGCCGCTCACGCCGAAGCCGTAGGTTCCCGGGGCGCACTGGTCACAGCGGCGTCCGATCACGTTCGGTTTACAGCGACACTGACCTCCGACCGCGTCACACTGACCGGAGAGAGCGCCCTCGGGGTCGCACTCGCACGCTGCCGACACAGAGACCAAAAACGTAAAACAAAACAAAAATAAAAGTGATTAAACGTGATTAAAGAGGGACTCACGCAGCGCCCCCTGGTGCATGAGCGCGGAGATGCTGCACACGAGCCTCGCGCACATGTCGGCGAGCGGCGGCGTGGGGCTGCTGACGAAGGCGTCCGGACACATGTACCTGAGCATGTGCTCGCGCCGCAGCTCCGCCTCCGCACTGTCGCCACGGAAACCAGCCAACTCCGTGTACTTCGGGATCAGGACGAGCTGTGAGAGACGAGAGACAGGTGAGACAGGTGAGGGACAGGTAAGACAGGTGAGAGACAGGTGAGAGACAGGTGAAACAGGTGAGAGACAGGTGAGAGACAAGTGAGACAGGTGAGGGACAGGTGAGAAAGGTGAGACAGGTGAGGGACAGGTGAGACAGGTGAGACAGGTGAGACAGGTGAGAGACAGGTGAGACAGGTGAGACAGGTGAGGGACAGGTGAGACAGGTGAGACAGGTGAGGGACAGGTGCGACAGGTGAGAGACAGGTGAGGGACAGGTGAGAGACAGGTGAGAGACAGGTGAGACAGGTGAGGGACAAGTGAGACAGGTGAGGGACAGGTGAGGGACAGGTGAGACAGGTGAGGGACAGGTGAGAGACAGGTGAGACAAGTGAAACAGGTGAGACAGGTGAGGGACAGGTGAGACAGGTGAGACAGGTGAGACAGGTGAGGGACAGGTGAGACAGGTGAGAGACAGGTGAGAGACAGGTGAAACAGGTGAGAGACAGGTGAGAGACAAGTGAGACAGGTGAGGGACAGGTGAGAAAGGTGAGACAGGTGAGACAGATGAGGGACAGGTGAGACAGGGGAGACAGGTGAGAGACAGGTGAGACAGGTGAGAGACAGGTGAGACAGGTGAGACAGGTGAGACAGGTGAGGGACAGGTGAGACAGGTGAGACAGGTGAGAGACAGGTGAGACAGGTGAGAGACAGGTGAGAGACAGGTGGGACAGGTGAGGGACAGGTGAGACAGGTGAGAGACAGGTGAGAGACAGGTGAGACAGGTGAGACAGGTGAGACAGGTGAGAGACAGGTGAGACAGGTGAGGGACAGGTGAGACAGGTGAGGGTGTAAAACTCAAATTCGTTTTAATTCTTTATTTCGTCATTCGTGCTTTAAATCGTGTAAAATACAATTGTTTCTTTTTCTTTTTCACAAATTTCTGCTTTTCCAACTCACTGTAGAAAAAGTACAGAGCCTAAACGAAAATGTTTTACATGTTTTTTTTTAATTTGATGAAAAATAAAGTGTAAAATCTAAAGTGACACGGTTCTGTTTGTAGAACAGGAACCTGAACTTTTCTGCACCTCCACTAGAGGGAGACAAAGACCAGAGACACAGAGGGGCTGGAGGATCTGCTCATGCTTCATCTGTGGAACGTGATCCACACAAGAGGAAAACATCGAGAACATCAAGAACATCAAGAACATCAAGAACGTCGAGAACGTCGAGAACGTCGAGAACGTCGAGAACGGATAGAATCTTCAAGGTCTGATACTGCACAATTTTGACTCTTGAGAACTTTAACCCACGTTCTGATGTTCTGATGTTCTGATGTTCCTCCTCAAACCCCTGGAGTCGTGTTTGTTTCATTCTCATGTTTGAGGAACTCTTTATTATTCGTCTGTAACATCTCCAAAGCTCCAAACGCTCTGTTCCACCTCGTGATGTCATCAAGTGAACAGCTCGTTTTCCCTTTAGTTCAGTCGAGATCGGCGACTCCAGGACTGAAATGATCCAAATGATTCTAGTGAAGGTGTGTGGAGTTTAAAAACACAGTGGAGCACTTCCTGTATCACCACATGATGACATCACAAGGTGGAACAGAAGAACTCATGTTAAATCTGCAGGTTTGTGAGTGAAACAAACACAACTCCAGGTGTTTGTGATGAGGAAGAACATCAGGACTAAACCAGGACTAAACCAGGACTAAACCAGGACCAGACCAGGACTAGACCAGGACTAGACCAGGACTAAACCAGGACCAAACCAGGACCAGACCAGGACCAGACCAGGACTAGACCAGGACTAGACCAGGACTAAACCAGGACCAAACCAGGACTAAACAAGGACTAAACCAGGACTAAACCAGGTCTAAACCAGGACTAAACAAGGACTAAACCAGGACTAAAATTAGGACCAAATCAGGACCAAACCAGGACTAAACCAGGACTAGACCAGGACTAGACCAGGACTAAACCAGGACTAAACCAGGACCAGACCAGGACCAGACCAGGACTAGACCAGGACTAAACCAGGACTAAACAAGGACTAAACCAGGACTAAAATTAGGACCAAACCAGGACCAAACCAGGACTAGACCAGGACTAAACCAGGACTAAACCAGTACCAAACCAGGACTAAACCAGGACTAGACCAGGACTAAACCAGGACTAAACCAGGACTAAAATTAGGACCAAATCAGGACCAAACCAGGACTAAACCAGGACTAGACCAGGACTAAACCAGGACTAAACCAGTACCAAACCAGGACTAAACCAGGACTAGACCAGGACTAAAACTTTAT
>JAVJIX010000036.1:537500-580000 GCA_036785185.1 Paratrypauchen microcephalus
GAAGTATTCAGACCCTTTACATGTCAGAAGTATTCAGACCCTTTACATGGTCAGAAGTATTCAGACCCTTTACATGTCAGAAGTATTCAGACCCTTTACATGGTCAGAAGTATTCAGACCCTTTACATGTCAGAAGTATTCAGACCCTTTACATGGTCAGAAGTATTCAGAGCCTTTACATGTCAGAAGTATTCAGACCCTTTACATGGTCAGAAGTATTCAGAGCCTTTACATGTCAGAAGTATTCAGACCCTTTACATGTCAGAAGTATTCAGACCCTTTACATGTCAGAAGTATTCAGACCCTTTACATGGTCAGAAGTATTCAGACCCTTTACATGTCAGAAGTATTCAGACCCTTTACATGTCAGAAGTATTCAGACCCTTTACATGTCAGAAGTATTCAGACCCTTTACAGGTCAGAAGTATTCAGACCCTTTACATGTCAGAAGTATTCAGACCCTTTACATGTCAGAAGTATTCAGACCCTTTACATGGTCAGAAGTATTCAGACCCTTTACATGTCAGAAGTATTCAGACCCTTTACAGGTCAGAAGTATTCAGAGCCTTTACATGTCAGAAGTATTCAGACCCTTTACATGTCGGAAGTATTCAGACCCTTTACATGGTCAGAAGTATTCAGACCCTTTACATGGCCAGAAGTATTCAGACCCTTTGCTGTGACACTCATATTTAACTCAGGTTGTGTCCATTTGTTGTGATCCTCCTTGAGATGTTCTCCACCTTCACTGGAGTCCAGCTGTGATTGATTAAAGTGATTGGATTGATTAGGAAAGCCACACACCTGTCTATATAAGAGCTCACAGCTCACAGTGCAGGTCAGAGCAAATGACAATCATGAGGTCAAAGGAAGTGCCTGAAGAGCTCAGAGACACAACTGTGGAAGGGTCACAAAAACATTTGTGCTGCACTTAAGGTTCCTATGAGCACAGGGGCCTCCAGAACCCTTAAATGGAAGACGTTTGGGACGAGCAGAACCCTTCCTAGAGCCGTCCGGCCAAACTGAGCGATCGGGGGAGAAGAGCCTCGGTGACAGAGGTAAAGCAGAACCCAAAGATCACTGTGGCTGAGCTCCAGAGATACGCTCGGGAGATGGACAAAGTTTAGGAAAGTCGACCATCACTGCAGCTCCACCAGTCGGGGCTTTATGGCAGAGTGGCCCGACGGAAGCCTCTCCTCAGTGAAGACACATGAAAGACACATGGAGTTTGTAAAAAACACCTGAAGGACTCAAGATGGAGAGAAATAAGATTCTGTGTCTGATGAGACCAAGATAGAAATTCCATCCATCCATGTTCTTCCTCTTATCCGGGGCCGGGTCACCGGGGCAACAGTCTAAACAGGGACTCCCAGACATCCTTCACCCTGGACACTTCCTCCAGCTCCTCCAGGGGAACCCCAAAGTGTTCCCAGGCCAGCCGGGAGACATAGTGGTGGTGGTGGAGCATCAGGCTGTGGGGCAGGACGACCGGTCGCAATCAAAAGAAAGATGAACGCGGCCGAGTACGGGGATATCCTGGACAAAAACCTTCTCCAGAGCTCAGGACCGCAGACTGGGCCGAAGGTTCACCTTCCAACAAGATGATGACCCTAAGCACACGGCTAACATAACGAAAGAGCGGCTTCACCACAACTCCGGCCCAGAGCCCTGACTT
The DNA here is from genome assembly GCA_036785185.1 of Paratrypauchen microcephalus. Taxonomy (NCBI): domain Eukaryota; kingdom Metazoa; phylum Chordata; class Actinopteri; order Gobiiformes; family Gobiidae; genus Paratrypauchen; species Paratrypauchen microcephalus. The sequence goes on from JAVJIX010000036.1 coordinate 539,176, forward strand.
AAACCCAACTGAGCATCTCTGGAGAGACCTGAAAATGTCTCCACCAACGTTCACCATCCAACCTGACAGAACTGGAGAGGATCTGCAGGAGGAACGGCAGAGGATCCCCAAATCCAGGGCTGAAAAACTTCAGCATTCCCAAAAAGACTCAAAAGGAACCTCTACTAAACACTGAGCAAAGGGTCTGAATACTTCTGACCATGTGAGATTTCACTTTTTCTGTTTTAACAAATCTGAAAAAAGGTTTTTCTGTCAGTAGGGGGCGCTGTGTGAACATTAATGAGGAAAAATGAACTTAAAAAGCAGTTCTGGACTGACCTCGGGCTCGTAGCGGAGCATGATGTCGTACTCCATGGCATGGGGGATGTTGTCCACGGTGAAGACCAAACCGGCGCCGTCTTTGACCCGAGCAAAACCAGGACCAGTCCAAGTGACGAGGAGACTGGACGAGTGCTCCCTGTGCACGGGCCTCACGTCAGGCTGAGGTCGCAGAACCACCACCGGACCAACACCAGACCAACACAGTAGAGAGAGAGAGGACTTTAGGCTGCGTCCCGTTCCTCTGTCTTACCCCTTCGTCTTACCCCATACCCTTCGTCTTACCCCTACCCTTTGGTTTTGCTCGTTTATGTGAGGACAAGGGGTGTCCCGATTCCAATTCTGATCAAGGGCTCGGGCCGCGACCTCAGGCTACATACCCCTTGAAACGAAGTAAACTCTCGACCAGACGCCCGAGCCACCTCAGCTGCTCCTCTCCACGTAGAGGAGCGGCGGCTTTACTCCAAGCTCCTCCTGTGTGACTGAGCTCCTCACCCTATCTCTAAGGGAGCGTCCAGCCACTCTGCGGAGGAAACTCATTTCGGCCGCTTGCATCGGCGATCTCGTCCTTTCGGTCATTACCCAGAGCTCATGACCATAGGTGAGGGGAGGAACGTAGATCGACGGTAAATCGAGAGCTTTGCCTTTGGGCTCAGCTCTCTCTTCACCACAACGGTCCGGTACAGCGACCGCATCACTGCCAACGCCGCACCGATCCACCTGTCAATCTCACGCTCCATCCTCCCCTCACTCGAGAACAAGACCCCGACATACTTGAACTCCTCCACCTGAGGAGGACTTCCCACCACCCGGAGAGGACACCACCTTTTTCCGGTTGAGAACCATGGCCTCGGATCTGAATCCGAGGTTTGACCATTGGTCGGACAGGCCGTCCGATAGTCCTCATCCATGGCCTCTCTGAACTCCTCCCAACCCTGAGTTTTTGCCTCTGCGACCGCCCGGGCTGCAGCACGCTTGGCCCGCCGGTACCCGTCAGCTGCCTCAGGAGTCCCACGAGCCACCAAGGCCCGATAGGACTCCTTCTTCAGCCTGACGGCATCCCTTACTTCTGGTGTCCACCACCGGGTTTGGGGATTGCCGCCGCGACAGCCACCACAGACCTTACGACCACAGCTACGGGCGGCTGCATCGACAATAGAGGCCGAGAACAGAGACATTTTGTATATTTGTGTATTTGTATATTTGTGTATTTGTATATTTGTGTATATTTGTATATTTGTGTATTTGTATATTTGTGTATATTTGTGTATTTGTATATTTGTGTATATTTGTGTATTTGTATATTTGTGTATATTTGTATATTTGTGTATATTTGTGTATTTGTATATTTGTGTATATTTGTGTATATTTGTGTATATTTGTGTATATTTGTGTATATTTGTGTATTTGTATATTTGTGTATTTGTATATTTGTGTATATTTGTGTATTTGTATATTTGTGTATATTTGTGTATTTGTATATTTGTGTATATTTGTGTATTTGTGTATATTTGTGTATTTGTATATTTGTGTATATTTGTGTATATTTGTATATTTGTGTATTTGTGTATATTTGTGTATTTGTATATTTGTGTATATTTGTGTATTTGTATATTTGTGTATATTTGTGTATTTGTATATTTGTGTATATTTGTGTATTTGTATATGTGTATATTTGTGTATATTTGTGTATTTGTATATTTGTGTATATTTGTGTATTTGTGTATATTTGTGTATATTTGTGTATTTGTATATTTGTGTATATTTGTGTATTTGTATATTTGTGTATATTTGTGTATTTGTATATTTGTGTATATTTGTGTATATTTGTGTATTTGTATATTTGTGTATATTTGTGTATTTGTATATTTGTGTATTTGTATATTTGTGTATATTTGTGTATTTGTATATGTGTATATTTGTATATTTGTGTATTTGTGTATATTTGTGTATAACAGTATTTGTGTATATTTGTGTATATATTTGTGTATATTTGTGTATTTGTATATGTGTATATTTGTATATTTGTATATTTGTGTATATTTGTGTATTTGTATATTTGTGTATATTTGTATATTTGTGTATATTTGTATATTTGTATATTTGTGTATATTTGTGTATTTGTATATTTGTGTATATTTGTGTATTTGTATATTTGTGTATATTTGTGTATTTGTATATGTGTATATTTGTATATTTGTGTATTTGTGTATATTTGTGTATTTGTATATTTGTGTATATTTGTGTATTTGTATATTTGTGTATATTTGTATATTTGTGTATTTGTGTATATTTGTGTATTTGTATATGTGTATATTTGTATATTTGTATATTTGTGTATATTTGTATATTTGTATATTTGTGTATATTTGTGTATTTGTATATTTGTGTATATTTGTGTATTTGTATATTTGTGTATATTTGTATATTTGTATATTTGTGTATATTTGTATATTTGTGTATATTTGTATATTTGTATATTTGTGTATATTTGTATATTTGTATATTTGTGTATATTTGTGTATTTGTATATTTGTGTATATTTGTGTATTTGTATATTTGTGTATATTTGTATATTTGTATATTTGTGTATATTTGTATATTTGTGTATATTTGTATATTTGTGTATTTGTGTATATTTGTGTATTTGTATATTTGTGTATATTTGTGTATTTGTATATTTGTGTATATTTGTATATTTGTGTATATTTGTATATTTGTGTATTTGTGTATATTTGTGTATTTGTATATTTGTGTATATTTGTGTATTTGTGTATATTTGTGTATTTGTATATTTGTGTATATTTGTGTATATTTGTATATTTGTGTATTTGTGTATATTTGTGTATTTGTATATTTGTGTATATTTGTGTATTTGTGTATATTTGTGTATTTGTATATGTGTATATTTGTGTGTATTTGTGTGTGTTTTGTGTCACCGTCTGGCGTAGTTGTCGGATTCGCCGGAGCGCCGCGCGGTCCTGCTGCAGGTTTTCTAAACGCCGGTGGCGGCGGTGGCGGCGGAGCTGCTCGCTCAGGTGCTGCACACAGTCTGTGTCCGCCTGGGGGCGGAGCTTACCCTTAGGGGGCGGAGACAGGGGGAGAGTGATTATCAGAGCGTTTATCAGGGACCACATGTGTCCTCCAGGGCATCTGGGTTAATCCAGGACCAGAGGGACCAGATCCAGGTCTGGACCTGAGCTCCCAAAAACGGAGAACTAAACCAGGACTAAACCAGGACTAAACCAGGACTACACCAGGACTACACCAGGACTAAACCAGGACTAAACCAGGACTACACCAGGACTAAACCAGGACTAAACCAGGTCTAAACCAGGACTAAACCAGGACTAAACCAGGTCTAAACCAGGACTAAACCAGGACTAAACCAGGACTACACCAGGACTACACCAGGACTAAACCAGGACTAAACAGAGACAGGTCTGAGGAGGAAAGACAGATGAAGAGATGCCCCCCCATGGGTCAGATGCCCCCCCATGGGTCAGATGCCCCCCCATGGGTCAGATGCCCCCCCATGGGTCAGATGCCCTCCCGTGGGGCAGATCGCCTCTGATGCCCTCCCGTGCCTCACCGGGAGCGCGGCGTCGCTCGGCGAGTGTCCGCTCGCCTCTTCGGCCTCGTATTTGTAATGATCCAACGCGGCGCAGAAGAACCCGGGCTGGACCTCCGAACATTGACGACCGATCAGGTGATCACGACATGAACACTGACCACTGTCCATCCTGCACCTGTGAGGAGGAGAGGAGGAGGAGAGAGGAGGAGAGGAGGGGAGAGGAGGAGAGAGGAGGAGGGAGGAGAGGAGGGAGGAGGAGGGGAGAGGAGGAGGAGAGAGGAGGAGAGGAGGAGGAGAGAGGAGAGGAGGAGGAGAGGAGGAGGAGGGAGGAGAGGAGAGGAGGAGAGGAGGAGGAGAGAGAGGAGGAGAGAGGAGAGGAGGAGAGAGGAGGAGAGAGGAGGAGAGAGGAGGAGGAGAGAGGAGAGGAGGAGGAGAGGAGGAGAGGAGGAGAGGAGGAGAGAGGAGAGAGGAGGAGAGGAGGAGAGAGGAGAGGAGGAGAGAGGAGAGGAGGAGAGAGGAGGGAGGAGAGGAGGAGAGAGAGGAGAGGAGGAGGAGAGAGGAGAGGAGGAGGGGAGAGGATGAGAGAGGAGAGGAGGAGAGGAGGAGGAGAGGAGGAGAGAGGAGAGGAGGAGAGAGGAGAGAGGAGGAGAGAGGAGGAGAGAGGAGAGGAGGAGAGAGGAGGAGGGAGGAGGAGGGAGGAGAGGAGGAGAGAGGAGGAGGGAGGAGAGAGGAGGAGAGGAGGAAAGAGGAGGAGGAGAGGAGAGGAGGAGAGAGGAGAGGAGGAGAGGAGAGAGGAGGAGGAGAGGAGAGGAGGAGGAAGGGGAGAGAGGAGGAGGAGAGAGGAGGAGAGAGGAGAGGAGGAGAGGAGGAGAGGAGGAAAGGAGGAGGAGAGAGGAGAGAGGAGGAGGAGAGAGGAGAGGAGGAGAGGAGGAGGAGGAGGAGAGAGGAGGAGGAGAGAGGAGAGGAGGAGAGGAGGAAGAGAGGAGAGAGGAGGAGAGGAGGAGGAGGAGAGAGGAGAGGAGGAGGAGAGAGGAGGAGAGGAGAGGAGGAGGAGAGGAGGAGGAGAAGAGAGGAGGAGAGAGGAGAGGAGGAGGAGGAGAGAGGAGAGAGGAGGAGGAGAGAGGAGGAGGAGAGAGGAGAGGAGGAGAGGAGGAGGAGGAGGAGAGAGGAGAGGAGGAGGAGGAGAGAGGAGGAGGAGGAGAGAGGAAGAGGAGAGGAGGAGGAGGAGAGGAGGAGAGGAGAGGAGGAGGAGAAAAGGAGGAGAGGAGGAGGAGAATAGAGGAGAAGAGAGAAGAGAGGAGGAGAGGAGGAGGAGAGAGGAGAGGAGGAGAGGAGAGGAGAAGGAGGAGGAGAGAGGAGAGGAGGAGGAGGAGGAGGAGAGAGGAGGAGGAGAGAGGAGAGAGGAGGAGAAGGAGAAGAGGAGGAGAGGAGGAGGAGAGAAGAGGAGGAGAGGAGGAGAGGAGAGAGGAGGAGGAGAGAGGAGAGGAGGAGGAGGAGAGAGGAGGAGGAGGAGAGAGGAAGAGGAGAGAGGAGAAGGAGGAGAGAGGAGGAAAGGAGGAGGAGGAGAGAGGAGTAGGAGGAGGAGAGAGGAGGAGGAGGAGGAGAGGAGGAGAGGAGGAGGAGGAGAGAGGAGGAGAGAGGAGGAGAGGAGGAGGAGGAGGAGAAGAGAGGAGGAGGAGGAGGAGAGGAGGAGAGAGGAGGAGGAGAGAGGAGGAGAGAGGAGAGAGGAGAGGAGAGGAGGAGATAGGAGGAGAGGAGGAGGAGGAGGAGAAAAGGAGGAGAGGAGGAGGAGAAGAGAGGACAAGAGAGGAGAGAGGAGGAGAGGAGGAGGAGAGAGGAGAGGAGGAGAGGAGAGGAGGAGAGGAGAAGGAGGAGGAGAGAGGAGAGGAGGAGGAGGAGGAGGAGAGAGGAGGAGGAGAGAGGAGAGGAGGAGGAGAGAGGAGGAGAAGGAGAAGAGGAGGAGAGAGGAGGAGGAGGAGAGAAGAGGAGGAGAGAGGAGGAGAGGAGAGAGGAGGAGGAGAGAGGAGGAGAGAGGAGAGGAGGAGGAGGAGAGAGGAGGAGGAGAGGAGAGGAGGAGGAAGGGGAGAGAGGAGGAGGAGAGAGGAGGAGAGAGGAGAGGAGGAGAGGAGGAGGAGGAGGAGAGAGGAGAGAGGAGGAGAGGAGGAGGAGAGAGGAGAGAGGAGGAGAGGAGAGGAGGAGGAGAGGAGGAGGAGAAGAGAGGAGGAGAGGAGGAGAGGAGGAGGAGGAGAGAGGAGAGAGGAGGAGGAGAGAGGAGGAGGAGGAGAGGAGAGGAGGAGAGGAGGAGGAGGAGGAGAGAGGAGAGGAGGAGGAGGAGAGAGGAGGAGGAGGAGAGAGGAAGAGGAGAGGAGGAGAGAGGAGGAGGAGAGGAGGAGAGGAGAGGAGGAGGAGAAAAGGAGGAGAGGAGGAGGAGAAGAGAGGAGAAGAGAGGAGAGAGGAGGAGAGGAGGAGGAGAGAGGAGAGGAGGAGAGGAGAGGAGAAGGAGGAGGAGAGAGGAGAGGAGGAGGAGGAGGAGGAGGAGAGAGGAGGAGGAGGAGGAGAGAGGAGGAGGAGAGAGGAGGAGAGAAGAGGAGGAGAGAGGAGGAGAGGAGAGAGGAGGAGGAGAGAGGAGAGGAGGAGGAGGAGGAGAGAGGAGGAGGAGGAGAGAGGAAGAGGAGAGAGGAGAGGAGGAGAGAGGAGGAAAGGAGGAGGAGGAGAGAGGAGTAGGAGGAGGAGAGAGGAGGAGGAGGAGAGAGGAGGAGGAGGAGGAGGAGAGGAGGAGAGGAGGAGGAGGAGAGGAGGAGGAGAGAGGAGGAGAGGAGGAGGAGGAGGAGGAGAGAGGAGGAGGAGGAGAGAGGAGGAGAGAGGAGGAGATAGGAGGAGAGGAGGGGAGGAGGAGAAAAGGAGGAGAGGAGGAGGAGAAGAGAGGACAAGAGAGGAGAGAGGAGGAGAGGAGGAGGAGAGAGGAGAGGAGGAGAGGAGAGGAGGAGAGGAGAAGGAGGAGGAGAGAGGAGAGGAGGAGGAGGAGGAGGAGAGGAGGAGGAGAGAGGAGAGGAGGAGGAGAGAGGAGGAGAAGGAGAAGAGGAGGAGAGAGGAGGAGGAGGAGAGAAGAGGAGGAGAGAGAGAGGAGGAGAGGAGAGAGGAGGAGGAGAGAGGAAGAGGAGAGGAGGAGGAGGAGAGAGGAAGAGGAGAGAGGAGAAGGAGGAGAGAGGAGGAAAGGAGGAGGAGGAGAGAGGAGTAGGAGGAGGAGAGAGGATGAGGAGGAGGGAGGAGGAGGAGAGGAGAGGAGGAGGAGAGAGGAGAGAGGAGGAGAGAGGAGGAGAGAGGAGGAGAGGAGGAGAGGAGGAGGAGGAGGAGAGGAGGAGAGGAGGAGGAGGAGAGAGGAGAGAGGAGGAGAGGAGGAGGAGGAGGAGGAGAGGAGGAGAGAGGAGGAGAGGAGGAGGAGGAGGAGAGGAGGAGAGGAGGAGGAGGTGCTCCACAGACAGAGACAAAAGTATCGGAAATCAGCCCCTAATCGAATCTGGATCCTCGATATGGAAAAAGAGGAAATTCACAGGATCGAAAGAATCGTCTGAAGATTCAGGATCGGTTCATTTCTGTCGATTTTAGGATCAATATGAGAAAAGATCAATATATGAGAAAAACCAGGATCTGGTTTGGATTCTGTTTTTTATTGATTAGACTCTGATTTTGGATATCGTAGGTTTCATACCGATTGTCGAGGGCTCCTCCAAAGTCACAGTCACAGGGTCTGCACCCGCCGAGGTCCAGACTGAGGCCCCAGAACTCCGACTGGAACATGAAGAACAACAAGAACAAGAAGAACATGAAGAACATGAAGAACATGAACAAGAAGAACATGAACAAGAAGAACATGAAGAACAAGAAGAACAAGAACATGAAGAACATGAACATGAAGAACATGAAGAACATGAAGAACAAGAACATGAAGAACATGAACATGAAGAACATGAAGAACATGAACATGAAGAACAAAAAGAACAAGAACATGAAGAACATGAAGAACATGAACATGAAGAACAAGAAGAACATGAAGAACATGAAGAACATGAAGAACATGAACAAGAAGAACATGAAGAACATGAACATGAAGAACAAGAAGAACAAGAACATGAAGAACATGAAGAACATGAAGAACATGAACAAGAAGAACATGAAGAACATGAACATGAAGAACAAGAAGAACAAGAACATGAAGAACATGAAGAACATGAAGAACATGAACAAGAAGAACATGAAGAACATGAACATGAAGAACAAGAAGAACAAGAACATGAAGAACATGAAGAACATGAACATGAAGAACAAGAAGAACAAGAAAATGAAGAACATGAAGAACAAGAACATGAAGAACATGAACAAGAAGAACATGAAGAACATGAAGAACAAGAACATGAAGAACATGAACATGAAGAACATGAAGAACATGAACATGAAGAACAAAAAGAACAAGAACATGAAGAACATGAAGAACATGAAGAACAAGAACATGAAGAACATGAAGAACAAGAACATGAAGAACATGAACAAGAAGAACATGAAGAACATGAACATGAAGAACAAGAATAACAAGAACATGAAGAACATGAACATGAAGAACAAAAAGAACAAGAAAATGAAGAACATGAAGAACATGAAGAACAAGAAGAACATGAAGAACATGAACATGAAGAACAAGAAGAACAAGAACATGAAGAACAAGAAGAACATGAACATGAAGAACAAGAAGAACAAGAAAATGAAGAACATGAAGAACAAGAACATGAAGAACATGAAGAACAAGAAGAACATGAAGAACATGAAGAACATGAAGAACAAGAACATGAAGAACATGAACAAGAAGAACATGAAGAACAAGAAGAACAAGAACATGAAGAACATGAAGAACATGAACATGAAGAACATGAACAAGAAGAACATGAAGAACATGAACATGAAGAACAAGAAGAACAAGAACATGAAGAACATGAAGAACATGAACATGAAGAACAAGAAGAACAAGAAAATGAAGAACATGAAGAACAAGAACATGAAGAACATGAAGAACAAGAAGAACAAGAAGAACATGAAGAACATGAAGAACAAGAACATGAAGAACAAGAAGAACATGAAGAACAAGAAGAACAAGAAGAACATGAAGAACATGAACAACAAGAAGAACATGAAGAACATGAAGAACATGAAGAACAAGAACATGAAGAACATGAAGAACAAGAAGAACAAGAACATGAAGAACATGAAGAACATGAACAAGAACATGAAGAACATGAAGAACAAGAACATGAAGAACAAGAAGAACAAGAACATGAAGAACAAGAAGAACATGAAGAACATGAAGAACATGAAGAACAAGAACATGAAGAACAAGAAGAACCTGAAGAACATGAAGAACAAGAAGAACATGAAGAACAAGAAGAACATGAAGAACAAGAAAATGAAGAACATGAAGAACAAGAACATGAAGAACATGAAGAACAAGAAGAACATGAAGAACAAGAACATGAAGAACAAGAAGATCATGAAGAACAAGAAGAACAAGAAGAACATGAAGAACAAGAAGAACATGAAGAACATGAAGAACAAGAACAACAAGAACATGAAGAACATGAAGAACAAGAACATGAAGAAGAACAAGAACATGAAGAACAACAAGAACAAGAACAACAAGAACATGAAGAACATGAAGAACATGAAGAACATGAAGAACAAGAACAACAAGAACATGAAGAACATGAAGAAGAACAAGAACATGAAGAACATGAAGAACATGAAGAACATGAAGAACAAGAACTTGAAGAACATGAAGAACATGAAGAACAAGAAGAACATGAAAAACAAGAACATGAAGAACAAAAAGAGCATGAACAAGAACATGAACAAGAACATGAAGAACATGAAGAACAAGAAGAACAACAACATGAAGAACATGAAGAACATGAAGAACATGAACAAGAACATGAAGAACAAGAACATGAAGAACATGAACATGAAGAACATGAACAAGAAGAACATGAAGAACATGAACATGAAGAACAAGAATAACAAGAACATGAAGAACATGAACATGAAGAACAAAAAGAACAAGAAAATGAAGAACATGAAGAACATGAAGAACAAGAAGAACATGAAGAACATGAACATGAAGAACAAGAAGAACAAGAACATGAAGAACAAGAAGAACATGAACATGAAGAACAAGAAGAACAAGAAAATGAAGAACATGAAGAACAAGAACATGAAGAACATGAAGAACAAGAAGAACATGAAGAACATGAAGAACATGAAGAACAAGAACATGAAGAACATGAACAAGAAGAACATGAAGAACAAGAAGAACAAGAACATGAAGAACATGAAGAACATGAACATGAAGAACATGAACAAGAAGAACATGAAGAACATGAACATGAAGAACAAGAAGAACAAGAACATGAAGAACATGAAGAACATGAACATGAAGAACAAGAAGAACAAGAAAATGAAGAACATGAAGAACAAGAACATGAAGAACATGAAGAACAAGAAGAACAAGAAGAACATGAAGAACATGAAGAACAAGAAGAACAAGAAGAACAAGAAGAACATGAAGAACAAGAAGAACAAGAAGAACATGAACAACAAGAAGAACAAGAAGAACATGAAGAACATGAAGAACAAGAACATGAAGAACATGAAGAACAAGAAGAACAAGAACATGAAGAACATGAAGAACATGAACAAGAACATGAAGAACATGAAGAACAAGAACATGAAGAACAAGAAGAACAAGAACATGAAGAACAAGAAGAACATGAAGAACATGAAGAACATGAAGAACAAGAAGAACAAGAACATGAAGAACATGAAGAACAAGAACATGAAGAACAAGAAGAACCTGAAGAACATGAAGAACAAGAAGAACATGAAGAACAAGAAGAACATGAAGAACAAGAAAATGAAGAACATGAAGAACAAGAACATGAAGAACATGAAGAACAAGAAGAACATGAAGAACAAGAACATGAAGAACAAGAATAACAAGAACATGAAGAACATGAACATGAAGAACAAAAAGAACAAGAAAATGAAGAACATGAAGAACATGAAGAACAAGAAGAACATGAAGAACATGAACATGAAGAACAAGAAGAACAAGAACATGAAGAACAAGAAGAACATGAACATGAAGAACAAGAAGAACAAGAAAATGAAGAACATGAAGAACAAGAACATGAAGAACATGAAGAACAAGAAGAACATGAAGAACATGAAAAACATGAAGAACATGAACAAGAAGAACATGAAGAACAAGAAGAACAAGAACATGAAGAACATGAAGAACATGAACATGAAGAACATGAACAAGAAGAACATGAAGAACATGAACATGAAGAACAAGAAGAACAAGAACATGAAGAACATGAAGAACATGAACATGAAGAACAAGAAGAACAAGAAAATGAAGAACATGAAGAACAAGAAGAACAAGAAGAACATGAAGAACATGAAGAACAAGAACATGAAGAACAAGAAGAACATGAAGAACAAGAAGAACAAGAAGAACATGAAGAACATGAACAACAAGAAGAACATGAAGAACATGAAGAACATGAAGAACAAGAACATGAAGAACATGAAGAACAAGAAGAACAAGAACATGAAGAACATGAAGAACATGAACAAGAACATGAAGAACATGAAGAACAAGAACATGAAGAACAAGAAGAACAAGAACATGAAGAACAAGAAGAACATGAAGAACATGAAGAACATGAAGAACAAGAAGAACAAGAACATGAAGAACATGAAGAACAAGAACATGAAGAACAAGAAGAACCTGAAGAACATGAAGAACAAGAAGAACATGAAGAACAAGAAGAACATGAAGAACAAGAAAATGAAGAACATGAAGAACAAGAACATGAAGAACATGAAGAACAAGAAGAACATGAAGAACAAGAACATGAAGAACAAGAAGATCATGAAGAACAAGAAGAACATGAAGAACATGAAGAACATGAACATGAAGAACAAGAAGAACAAGAACATGAAGAACATGAAGAACATGAACATGAAGAACAAGAAGAACAAGAACATGAAGAACATGAAGAACAAGAAGAACAAGAAGAACATGAAGAACATGAAGAACAAGAACATGAACAACAAGAAGAACATGAAGAACAAGAAGAACAAGAAGAACATGAAGAACATGAACAACAAGAAGAACATGAAGAACATGAAGAACATGAAGAACAAGAACATGAAGAACATGAAGAACAAGAAGAACAAGAACATGAAGAACATGAAGAACATGAACAAGAACATGAAGAACATGAAGAACAAGAACATGAAGAACAAGAAGAACAAGAACATGAAGAACAAGAAGAACATGAAGAACATGAAGAACATGAAGAACAAGAAGAACAAGAACATGAAGAACATGAAGAACAAGAACATGAAGAACAAGAAGAACCTGAAGAACATGAAGAACAAGAAGAACATGAAGAACAAGAAGAACATGAAGAACAAGAAAATGAAGAACATGAAGAACAAGAACATGAAGAACATGAAGAACAAGAAGAACATGAAGAACAAGAACATGAAGAACAAGAAGATCATGAAGAACAAGAAGAACAAGAAGAACATGAAGAACAAGAAGAACATGAAGAACATGAAGAACAAGAACAACAAGAACATGAAGAACATGAAGAAGAACAAGAACATGAAGAACATGAAGAACATGAAGAACAAGAACTTGAAGAACATGAAGAACATGAAGAACAAGAAGAACATGAAAAACAAGAACATGAAGAACAAAAAGAGCATGAACAAGAACATGAAGAACATGAAGAACAAGAAGAACAACAACATGAAGAACATGAAGAACATGAAAAACATGAACAAGAACATGAAGAACAAGAACATGAAGAACATGAACATGAAGAACATGAAGAACAAGAAGAACAAGAACATGAAGAACAAGAACATGAAGAACATGAAGAACAAGAACATGAAGAACAAGAACATGAAGAACATGAAGAACAAGAAGTAGAACATGAAGAAGAAGAACATGAAGAACATGAAGAACAAGAATAAGAACATGAAGAATAAGAACATGAAGAACAAGAAGAACATGAACAAGAACATGAAGATGAAGATGTAGAAAGGACAGAGGAGGATGGAGGAGGACAGAGGAGAACAGAGGAGGATGGAGAAGGACAGAGGAGGACAGAGGAGGATGGAGGAGGATGGAGGAGGAGGACAGAGGAGGAGGACAGAGGAGGATGGAGGAGGACAGAGGAGGACAGAGGAGGATGGAGGAGGAGGACAGAGGAGGAGGACAGAGGAGGAGGACAGAGGAGGATGGAGGAGGACAGAGGAGAACAGAGGAGGATGGAGAAGGACAGAGGAGGACAGAGGAGGATGGAGGAGGAGGATAGAGGAGGAGGACAGAGGAGGATGGAGGAGGAGGATAGAGGAGGAGGACAGAGGAGGATGGAGGAGGAGGACAGAGGAGGACAGGAGGACAGAGGAGGACAGGAGGATAGAGGAGGACAGAGGAGGAGGACAGAGGAGGATGGAGGAGGAGGACAGAGGAGGAGGGCAGAGGAGAATGGAGGAGGACAGAGGACAGGAGGACAGAGGAGGACAGAGGAAAAGGACAGAGGAGGATGGAGGAAGACAGAGGAGGAGGACAGAGGAGGATGGAGGAGGACAGAGGATAATGGAGGAGGACAGAGGAAAAGGACAGAGGAGGATGGAGGAGGAGGACAGAGGAGGACAGGAGGATAGAGGAGGACAGAGGAGGAGGACAGAGGAGGATGGAGGAGAAGGACAGAGGAGGAGGACAGAGGAGGATGGAGGAGGAGGACAGAGGAGGATGGAGGAGGAGGACAGAGGAGGACAGGAGGATAGAGGAGGACAGAGGAGGATGGAGGAGGATGGAGGAGGACAGAGGAGGACAGGAGGACAGAGGAGGATGGAGGAGGATGGAGGAAGACAGAGGAGGAGGACAGAGGAGGACAGAGGAGGATGGAGGAGGACAGAGGAGGACAGGAGGACAGAGGAGGATGGAGGAGGACAGAGGAGGACAGGAGGACAGAGGAGGAGGACAGAGGAGGATGGAGGAGGACAGAGGAGGAGAACAGAGGAGGAGGACAGAGGAGGAGGAGATATAATGAAGGTGTTTCTGACCACACACTGGTCGCAGTGGCGTCCGGTCACGTAGCGTTTACACGAGCAGTCGCCACTGATCTGATCACACGGCGCCCCCTGCAGGACGATCCCCCGAGGGTCACAGTTACACGCTGCAAACAAAACGGGAGGGCATCTGACACAATCTGCCACACGGGGAGGGCATCTGACACACAGGGAGGGTATCTGACACAATCTGCCACACGGGGAGGGCATCTGACACGGGGAGGGCATCTGACACAAGGGGAGGGCGTCTGGCACACGGGGAGGGCGTCTGACACACGGGGAGGGCGTCTGGCACACGGGGAGGGCGTCTGACACACGGGGAGGGCATCTGACACACGGGGAGGGCATCTGACACACGGGGAGGGCATCTGACACACGGGGAGGGCGTCTGACTCACGCTGGCAGCCCTGCGGGTCGCTCTGGCTCAGGCCGTAGTGTCCGTCTTTACAGTCGTCACATCGGAGGCCTCGGACGTTAGGTTTACACCGACACTGACCTGAGATCTGCCCCAGGTCCACGTCCGTGTGACCGTCACACACTCCCCCCTCCACAGAGCCGACCGGGTCACAGTCACAGGCTGGGGACAGAGGACAGGTCAGGACAGAGGACAGGTCAGGACTTCACTAAAGAGAAAACCCTTCAGGGACGTGTTTTGTCCTCCAGACTTTTTAACCTAAACATCTTCACACAAACACACAACAGACTGGAGTTATGTCATAATAATAATAATAATAATAATAATAATAATAATAATAATAACATTTATTGGTTTATTTGACAGGCACAGCGTACATTAATTAACATAGCTGTAAATGCACCACTATCGCTCCATTTTCATCCCCTTTTTGTCTAGATGATCCAGCACGATTCTGGTGAGTCTGGGTCAAAAACCCTCGGAGGAGTTCGTTAAAATACGAGGACAGGAAAATGCGCCTTCGGCGCTGGGTCACATGCTCGGGCCAATATGGCCGACTTCCTGTTGGTCGCCTAGCAACAGCATAATATATTTTTTTGGTGACCTATCCACCACCCGAATTTCATTTGTCGATGACAAAGTTCATTTTTCGGGTATAGCCATAGGCGCAATGTATTTTGATTTTCCAGGGGGCACTGTTGAGCCATTTTTTAAAAAGATTTTTTAATACAGATTTTTTGTAAACTCATTTTTTGGCGTTCTTGAATTTTGTGCAAAATTTCGTGAGTTTTCGTGGATGGGAAGTACCTGAACCCTGCCACCTATGGTGGCACTATATACACTGCCTGACAAAAGTATTAGGACGATTGTGTATTTCTGAACTTTCATAAATAATGATAAGACGTATTGGCAATGACAACAAATCAATTTATTGATATATTAAAGCAAATTTCATCATGTGTAAAGGCATATTATTGCAAAAATGGGGACTCATCGCAGTGTAGGTCTAACTCAGGTCTAAACCAGGACTAGACTAGGATTATCGTCCTAATATTTTTGTCAGGCAGTGTATATATCATTGGAAAGGGCTCGTGTCCAGTAACGCACCCGTGGGGTCCATTGTCAATGACAAGCACGTTGCGCCATGGTAATGCAGTCCTTCGCGCCCACGTTCACCACCTCCACTCCGCAAGAGAAACTGAGTTTTGCAACACCTTCACCCCAGACAATACGCTTTTCTCCATCTCCCGAACCGGTTCCCTTTGGCTGGACTTCTGACCCCTGCCCCCCTCCGCTGTCGCCCCTGGACCCTGTTGTCTGGACCTTCCCTGGACACTACATCGCCCTTGGTCCCCCCCAGACCCCCTTTCTTCACCTGGGACAATCCCTTTGGTCCTCTACACTCCCCTTGTTTCTCTTGGCCCTTGTGCCCAGTGGTGTTTATTCCCGTGCCCACATCCCCGATGTGCCTTCTGAGTGCTTTGCGAATGTTATTGTGGTGTTAAAATATGTACCTTAAAAGATAAAAAAAAGTAATGCAGTATGTCGCCATGGTAATACAGTGTGTCGCCATGGTAATGCAGTGTGTCACCATGGTAATGCAGTGTGTCACCATGATAACGTCCAATGGAACCCATGGTCATGTGACTCAAAGTTCAAAGCCAATGAACTTTGAAGTTCAATGGCTTTGAACTTTGAACTGACAAAACTGATCAAAATGATTGTAGAGCATTGGGAGCAGCGAGTAGGGCCTGACCTTGACGCCATAGAGACAGAGTGGAGTGCCAAACTGAAGCGCTGGATGGAAAAGGACCTAATGAGCAAGCTGGAGGCTTTGGACGAGATCAATATGCCCTGGAGGGAGAGTGAGGCTGACTGGGAAGCAAAAGAAGCCCAGTACAAAAAAGAGGTCATGGAACTTTTGAATGCCGTGGATGCTAAAGAGGGTGGGCAAGATTTTAATGAGCTCCAACGCTGTTTGGAAAACAGGCAGAAGCACCTTGCCATCCGCACGACCAGAGGACTCATTCCAGAGGACTCATTATTGAAAGTGGAAAATATAAAGTTGCGCAAGATGCTTTGGGAGCAAGAGGCTAGTTTTACCCACAATTTAAGAGAGAAGGAGTTGACCTGGATGCGCCAAAAGGAGGAGCTGCAAAATACTTTGGCTAAATTAGTGGCCACAAGGCAGGCTCTCGATAAGGAAGAAAGGGGGTGTGCAATCGAGGAGGAAAGGCACCAGGAGTATACTCGAGAGTGGATGGTGCTGGTCCAGAAAGGGATGGACCAGAAAGAACAAGAGTGGGCTAAGAAAGAACGAGAGTGGGCTGAGAAAGAACGAGAGTGGGCTGAGAAAGAACGAGAGTGGGCTGAGAAAGACCAAGAGTGGGCCCAGAAAGTAGCGGAGCGTGATGAGCAACTGTCAGAATTGGCTGAGCAAAGGAATGAGAACACCACCAAAAAACAAAAGAAATGGAAGAAATGGAAATTCTGGCGTCGCTTTAGGAGATCATAGGTGAATAGTGAGTCATTTCCAGCTGTAGGGGCAGCAGTACACACTTTACAGAGTGAGTGAGGCTGCCCTGTGTGAGACCAGGTCAGAGCTGTAGGGGGCAGCAGTGCACCCTCTGAAAAGTGTACTGCTGCCCCTTCAGAGCTGTGGGAACTTGCTGTTGGACACCAGGTCAGGAGGAGTAAACGGGAGGGATCAGAGGGCGTAAAGGGGAGGGACTAAGTGTGTGTGCATTAGGGTTGGGCGGTAATACGGTAATACGGTATACTGCGGTATCTAAAAATAGCAACGGTATCAGATTCATTACCGTCATTAAAAAAAAAAAAATCTTGCCCTAATATAATATTAACTATAATTAATTTAATGCCTAAATAAAGAGTGTTTGTCCAGCACTTATGTATGTGTGGTTGTGTTTGTTCATTTAATACTATTACAGTTTAAAACTAATATTACTATCGGAGAGATGACGTTCTATGAAGTTCCTGGATGTTGCGTCGTCACGTGACAGGCATGCACGCTCATAAAGTTGTTGCTAGCCCGTGAACATTCATGTTGAGCACGGAACTGAAAAGACAGCCCCGCATTGATCGTTCATTCCAACGAACAATGCAACAACCCGGTTTTCAGTAGTTGTAGCGGGGGTGTTCTAACTCACCGACACTCTCTCGCGTTCTGCCCTTTCAACATCCATCTCTCTCAACTCTTCGTCTGTATATTCCAAGCATCGGGGAGACCTCCAAACGTGGCCATGTCTGGATTGTAGAACAGGGCAGGCTACTGCCCTGCTACTGCTACGGCTAACGACGACAGCTGAAGGTAAACAAATATCAGCTGGAAACCTAACTGCAAGGTGATATCACTCCGCCCATGCCTAGCTAGATCGGGGGAAAACGCGCTGTTGCATAAGGACATAAATCCTTTAAATTACAAGGTTGATTATATTTCTAAAATTGTTCCATCAACACAGACATTTACATCGACAGTCTGGCGTTATAGTTGACTTGTTTTGGGTGCACTATGGAGTGGGTAAGCCTGATTAAAATCAGGCTACCATTTACCATTGACTTGCGCTAGCCTAGCATCTGAAAACTCTGCAGCTGGAAGGACTGCATGAAATTCGCTAAAAAGTGTCTCCACATCTCTGCAGCACTCTGGCTAACTCGGAAATGAGCCCCCATGTCAAAAATCCTGGAATATCCGTTTAATAGATTTTAAAAATATACAAACGAGCAGTATTTTCCACTGCGTTCTCAGGACAGGGTTATATATGCACATTTTCGGTTAGGTCTTGTTATTTATTGTTCAGATTTTCTTATTTGATAATATCAAGTATTTTATTTATTTGATTCCTGTTGGTTTGTTAGCTTTAGCCCACAGACAATTTGTTATTTCGTCCCGTCGGTTGGCTGCTGTATTTGCACTTTAAACATTTGTTAATAAAAGTTACTAATTTTGTACATGTTTTGTTAAGTTTTCAGTATCATTAGCCCTATGTAATGCTGCTATTCTGTTTCTGAACGGTAAAGGTGCAAGCTGCCATTTGGCGAGGCCACTCCACTGTAGTGCTACGAAGTTTTTTTTTTTTTTAGCCTTAGCAACGGTAATACCGTATACCCCGGGAAAATGTGGAGACGGTTTAACGGTATCAAAATTTGGATACCGCCCAACTCTACTCGACACTGAGTGGTGGTAAGCTACTATTGTAGCCACAGCTGCCCTGGGGAAGGCTGGCGGAAGCGAGGCTGCCAATCTGCACCATCGGCCCCTCCGACCACCACCAATACTCACACACACTCCACTTTCATACTAGGCAATGTGGGTGAATTGTCTTGCCTAAGGACACAACGACAGGTTTTGCAAATGGCGCCCCCCTGTGGCACCTGGAATTCCCAGCGGTCTCCCATTCGAGTACTAACCAGGCCCTGCTGAGCTTCTGAGATGTGACGGGATCACACTTTCACAAGCCGGTATGGCCACACGTAATAACATGATAAAATACAAATGATAAAATAAAATAAAAATGATAAAATAAAATGATGGCACAACCAATTTATTGTGAGAAAATTATTTCACATGACATGACATCACAGTCACGTAATTTTGTGGAAAAGCCAGAATCTAGTACAGTGGTCCCTCGCTATATCGTGGTTCACCTTTCACGGCCTCGCTCTTTCGTGGATTTTTTAATTCCAATTATTTTTATAGTGTATCAAAGCACATTGTGTTCTGCGTCCCGCGCCATTTTCCTCTCCTTTTTTCCAGGCCAGTTGGCCTGTGGTGCGCTGTGGCACACAAACTGTTCTCTTTTGGGCAGCATTATAATTTTATGTATGTCACAACTTTTAACCAGCTGGGGGTGCTAACGTGCCTTTTTGAAGATGTGCCCACATTTGAGGTTGTGGCTGTTTTAAAAGGCAGGGGGCATGGTCACAATATATTTTTTGGTCCTTTTCCCATGATGCATCTGTGTACTGAATTTGGTTTGACTACGACAAAGTAAAATTTTGCACTTCCATGTACAGTAATCCCTCGTTTATCGCGGGGGTTCAGTTCCAGAAATAACCCGCAATAAGTGAAATCCGCGAAGTAGGACAACTTTATATTTTACAATTATTCTTCATGTTTTAAGGCTGTAAATGCCTCACCACACAATATATGCTTTTCTCAGACTGGAATTAACATTTTCTCACATTTGTCTCTAGTTTAAACACTCAAACTTTCATAGATTTTCAACAAAATGTATTAATAGTGACGTAGGAGGAGACACGCCTCCGGAAGCCCCGCCGGACACGCGAGGAGCACTGCCACGTCCCGGGATGAGACGCACACCAACCCCTTGGAGAAGTGTGTGACACGTGCTGCTCTGTCATGGATTTAACCACGATAAACCCCTCATCGTGGATAAGGGATGAGGGATTATCTACATGGAGGTTAAAATCACCAAGTATCAAAACTCTCTCAAGTTTAATAATAGAAGACAACAAGTCTGCGAAATCATCCAAGAAAGAACGTGCAGGACCAGGCGGCCGATAGATTAAGATACAATAAAATGAAGCAATGTTCCCAACCTTAGTCATCTGCATCTCAAAGGAGTTGAACGCGACCAAATTCATTTGTCGTGTCCAGAAGCCATCCCGGTAAACGAGCGCGAGACCGCCGCCTCGCCGTGTGGGGTTCCAGTCACGGAGCAGTCCGGGACGCACAATTAATTAAGGTGGACAAAATCCTGCTCGCGTTGCCATGTCTCAGTCAGGAACAGAAAATCCAAGTGTTCATTGACAAACAAGTCGCTCAGTATAAAGCAGGGGTCTTCAACGTTTTTCAGGCCAGGGACCCCCAAACAGATGGCGAACTGGGCCAGGGACCCCCTACTATATATACGGCATAGAATTATGTTTTATATTAAATTAAGCTTAGTGTCATGTATAAACATTGCTACTCTGTTATGGTACATCCAATACAAGGAAATAATACACAGGTTAATACTGTATTTTACACTATAAAATATAAAATTATATTATTTTAAAGTGAAATCAAAAGATTTCGTGACCCCCCTGCAGTACCTCCGCGACCCCCCTAGGGGTCGCGACCCCCCTGTTGAAGACCTCTGGTATAAAGGATTTATTCGATATGGAGCGTGCGTTAAGCAGGGCCATCCGGAGAGGCTGCGCGCGTTCGGACACTGACGTGCACTGATCGACTGGACGCTCCGGACAAGACTGGACACAACCTCCATCCTTGATACAAGTGACAGGGCACAGGACCCTCTCACGCCGCAGAGAAGTACGGGCGACTCGAGTGGGAAAGATCCGGTCACAGCTCCGTAGCGGCGGTGGCTCCGCAGATTCGCCGTCCGACGCCCAGATAGAAACCGGTATCAGACACCGTTCGCTCCCCGCAGATCCAGTCCCGCTTGCTCGCTGTTTTCTCCGCCTGGTTTGGACACCTGCCCTGGATCCCCGCTTCCTTTTTCTTTTGCCCTGGGGCTTAGTTAGCAGCAGGTACTCCGGCGATGACGTGGAGCATTCCAGTTTTGGAGGGAAAAACTGTGTACCTGGCCAGGTAACAGAAAAACTTTCCATATGTGCCTTGATGCGGAATAACGTATGTCTGTCATATTGAATAACAGCCGCGACATAGCCATTTGTTGACAGGGCTGACCATGCAAAATATAGCACAAGGAAAATCACAAAAATACGAGAAATAGTAGAGGTAGCAGAAGTACAGCCGACCATAGGCGCCATCTTGCAAAAGCCGCACGGAGTGATTTAATCCTGGTTCAGACCTGGTCTAGTTCTGGTCTAGACCTGGTTTAGTCCACGTTTAGTCCTGGTCTAGTCTCTTAGCCAATCAGGACGCAGAACACATTGTTACACTATTAAAAAAAATGTTACACTATTAAAAAAAAAAGGAAAAAAAAAAAATTGAAAAAAAAGATCCGCGAAACAGCGAGGCCGCGAAGAGTGAACCGCGATAGAGCGAGGGTTCACTGTAATCTCCTTAGGTGGCGCTATAGCACCCATTTCAGATTTTCTTATAGAAATCTGTTCAGGGCCGGGGTGTCCACCAACGATTAAAGTTTGAGTGAAATCAGCCAAAGTATGTGCGAATTATCACTCGTCGAAATTTGATGGCGAGCCACAAAAACGAATTCGAAACTTGTGGCGTTGTCACGGAAACACCGTTCACTCTTTTAGAACGCTTTTAATAACTTTTAATGTCTGGGTCAAAAACCCTAGGAGGAGTTCGTTAAAATACGAGGACAGGAAAATGCGCCTTCGGCACCGGGTCATGTGCTCGGGCCAATATGGCTGACTTCCTGCTGGTCACCTAGCAACGGCATAATATATTTTTTGGTTCGTAACGACATGACCTATCCACCACCCGAATTTCATTTGTCTACGACAAAGTTCATTTTTCGGGTATAGCCATAGGTGCAATGTATTTTGATTTTCAAGGGGGCGCTGTCGAGCCATTTTTTTTTTAAATACAGATTATTTGTCCAACTGCTCGTTAACACTTAATTTCTAATCAGCCAATCACATGGCGGCAACTCAGTGCATTTAGGCATGTAGACATGGTCAAGACAATCTCCTGCAGTTCAAACCGAGCATCAGTATGGGGAAGAAAGGTGATTTGAGTGACTTTGAACGTGGCATGGTTGTTGGTGCCAGAAGGGCTGGTCTGAGTATTTCAGAAACTGCTGATCTACTGGGATTTTCACATACAACCATCTCTAGGGTTTACAGAGAATGGTCCGAAAAAGAAAAAATATCTAGTGAGCGGCAGTTCTGTGGGCGGAAATTCCTTGTTGATGCCAGAGGTCAGAGGAGAATGGCCAGACTGGTTCGAGCTGATAGAAAGGCAACAGTGACTCAAATAACCACCCGTTACAACCAAGGTAGGCAGAAGAGCATCTCTGAACGCACAGTACGTCGAACTTTGAGGCAGATGGGCTACAGCAGCAGAAGACCACGCCGGGTGCCACTCCTTTCAGCTAAGAACAGGAAACTGAGGCTACAATTTGCACAAGCTCATCGAAATTGGACAATAGAAGATTGGAAAAACGTTGCCTGGTCTGATGAGTCTCGATTTCTGCTGCGACATTCGAATGGTAGGGCCAGAATTTGGCGTCAACAACATGAAAGCATGGATCCATCCTGCCTTGTATCAACGGTTCAGGCTGGTGGTGGTGGTGTAATGGTGTGGGGAATATTTTCTTGGCACTCTTTGGGCCCCTTGGTACCAATTGAGCATCGTTGCAACGCCACAGCCTACCTGAGTATTGTTGCTGACCATGTCCATCCCTTTATGACCACAATGTACCCAACTTCTGATGGCTACTTTCAGCAGGATAATGTGCCATGTCATAAAGCTGGAATCATCTCAGACTGGTTTCTTGAACATGACAATGAGTTCACTGTATTCAAATGGCCTCCACAGTCACCAGATCTCAATCCAATAGAGCATCTTTGGGATGTGGTGGAACGGGAGATTCGCATCATGGATGTGCAGCCGACAAATCTGCGCCAACTGTGTGATGCCATCATGTCAATATGGACTAAAATCTCTGAGGAATGCTTCCAGCACCTTGTTGAATCTATGCCACGAAGAATTGAGGCAGTTCTGAAGGCAAAAGGGGGTCCAACCTGTTACTAGCATGGTGTACCTAATAAAGTGGCCGGTAAGTGTATATCAATGGAAAGGGCTCGTGTCCAGTAACGCACCTGTGGGGTCCACGCGTTGCGCTCGTCATTGACCTATTCGATTACTCACTTGCCCAATACACATTGTTGGCGTTCACGATGGTTAACAATTACAATTATGCCGCTTTCGCGGCAATGGGCAGTGCCGGTCTGTGCTATTGGATGCCATGAGTGTCACTATAGTGTGGCAGTGAGTGTTTGGAAAAGGGAGAGCGCTTCGCGCTCTGGTTTTGTGGGCGCACTTGACCGTGCACAATGTCAAGTGCGCCCACAAAACAATCACAATTTTGCCGCTGTTGCAGCCATGGGCGGTGCCACCGTGCCACATCAGCGGGCACAAGTCACTGACATGAGTGCCACTATGCTTGGAAACAGGAGAGCGCTTTGCACTGGAGAACACTTACAATAGGCCCTACGCTTTAGCGCTCGGGCCTAATAATGGGAGGGGGTGCTATTTTCATTTCAAGTGTCCATATTTATATTACACCAGCTGAAGTTCATGGAGCTGGGCACAAATGAGGAGGGCTTCTGAAGCCCTGCTCCTCAAGATCATTTCACCAGATCAGACTTTGGTCCGTGGACACTGACGTGCTCCTCAACCTCCTGAGGA
This sequence comes from Paratrypauchen microcephalus, assembly GCA_036785185.1. Classification (NCBI taxonomy): domain Eukaryota; kingdom Metazoa; phylum Chordata; class Actinopteri; order Gobiiformes; family Gobiidae; genus Paratrypauchen; species Paratrypauchen microcephalus. Next base: position 563,008 of record JAVJIX010000036.1, read on the forward strand.
ACTCTCTTCATGAGGACTTCGCCTTTTCACCATTCAAAGGTTCAGCGTTTATGTTTTATAAGAATTATTTAAAGTTGTAAGTCGTACACTGGCAGACTTGGGGGTCCCTCTGGGGTTTATATATTAATAACAGTGTTAGAGGTCGTACGCTGGCAGACTTGGGGGTCCCTCAGGTCTCTCTGGGGGTCCTTGTAGTAGAAGGGTCTGCAGCTCTCACAGTGGCGCCCCATAGTGTTGTGGAGGCACAGGTCACACACTCCTCCGCTGCTGTTTCCTGTGGCCAAGTACACCGCCATATCGAAGTGACAGGAAGAGGCGTGGCCATTACACTCGCACTCTGACGGAGAGAAGACAGAAAGAGGACAAATTTCAGCCATGGACATCAGAATCAGTTTTATTGTCGGGGAACAAACCTCTCAAACTGCGAACGTGCTTCGGTGTCGTGTGTTAAGAACAGACCAATCAGTTCCTCCCACTAGCTTGAGCAACAGGTTTGACTGACAGCTCTCCCTGCTCATTGCTAAGAACCCGCAGTGCTACTTTAGGGGATGCGAGTACCTTTAACAACCTTTCTCCTGATTGGCTCACCAGAATCAGAATCAGAATCAGAATCATTTATTAATGGCCACACAACAAGTTGGTGGAATTTGTTTCCGGTACAGCAAGAATGCTCACATCTCTTCTGTGTCTATTACAGGACAAACCAAATATACAACACACTTACACAATACGACATACAACAACAGATAAATTACCAGTTATAAGCGGGATTGATTTAGAGTCCGGATGGCAGTGGGAAAGAAACTGTTGGTGAATCTGACAGTTTTGGAAGTGATGGATCTGAAGCGCCTCCCAGAGGGCATGAGTCTGAACAGATTATTGGCAGGGTGTGTGGGGTCTGAGGTGATTCTATTGGCTCTTTGTGTGATGCGTCTGTGATACAGTGTGTCTATGGAGGGGAGAGTGTGACCAGTGATTTTAGTTGATTTATTTATAATGCGTTGAAGTTTGTGTTGTGAATGTGAATCCAAATTACCACAAGCGGATTTCCAGATATGGCCCCTGGTCGCAGATGATCTGAACTGCTACAGGTGTGTGTGCGGATGTGCGGGTGGTTTTACCTCGTGTGGGCGGGGCTTATATACAAGGGGCGGGGTTACAGGTGTGTGGGCGGAGTCAGGGGCGTGTCTTTCGCCTCTACACCTGCGCAGTCATGGACCTCGGGTGGGCTTCAGGGCCGCTCATAATTTGCCTTGGATGGTGTTTTTTACAGATGTGGTGGGTGTGTCTTACCTGTATGTGGGCGGGCTTACAGGTGTGTGGGCGGGCTTACAGGTGTGTGGGCGGGCTTACAGGTGTGTGGGCGGGGTTAGGTGCTCACCTCTACAGGCGTGTGAGTCCTCCACCTCGGCCGGGCTCCAGGGCAGGTCGTGGTGAAAGTCTTTGCAGCGTTCACAGTTCAGTCCCTCAGTGTTGTGTTTGCAAACGCACCGACCGTGGATCTGAAAGAAACACCAGCACGACTAAACCAGGTCTAACCCAGGTCTAACCCAGGACTAAACCAGGACTAAACCAGGACTAAAACCAGGTCTAAACCAGGACTAAACCAGGACTAACCCAGGTCTAACCCAGGACTAAACCAGGACTAAACCAGGACTAAACCAGGACTAAACCCAGGTCTAAACCAGGACTAAACCAGGACTAAACCAGGACTAAAACCAGGTCTAAACCAGGACTAAACCAGGCCTAAACCAGGACTAAAACCAGGTCTAAACCAGGTCTAACCCAGGACTAAACCAGGACTAAACCAGGACTAAACCAGGACTAAACCAGGACTAAAACCAGGTCTAAACCAGGACTAAACCAGGACTAACCCAGGTCTAACCCAGGACTAAACCAGGACTAAACCAGAACTAAACCAGGACTAAAACCAGGTCTAAACCAGGACTAAACCAGGACTAACCCAGGTCTAACCCAGGACTAAACCAGGACTAAACCAGGACTAAACCAGGACTAAACCAGGACTAAAACCAGGTCTAAACCAGGACTAAACCAGGACTAAACCAGGACTAAACCAGGCCTAAACCAGGACTAAAACCAGGTCTAAACCAGGTCTAACCCAGGACTAAACCAGGACTAAACCAGGACTAAACCAGGACTAAAACCAGGTCTAAACCAGGACTAAACCAGGACTAAACCAGGACTAAAACCAGGCCTAAACCAGGCCTAAACCAGGACTAAAACCAGGTCTAACCCAGGTCTAACCCAGGACTAAACCAGGACTAAACCAGGACAAAACCAGGACTAAAACCAGGTCTAAACCAGGACTAAACCAGGACTAAACCAGGACTAAAACCAGGCCTAAACCAGGCCTAAACCAGGACTAAAACCAGGTCTAACCCAGGTCTAACCCAGGACTAAACCAGGACTAAACCAGGTCTAAACCAGGACTAAACCAGGACTAAACCAGGACTAAAACCAGGCCTAAACCAGGCCTAAACCAGGACTAAAACCAGGTCTAACCCAGGTCTAAACCAGGACTAAACCAGGACTAAACCAGGTCTAAACCAGGACTAAACCAGGACTAAACCAGGTCTAAACCAGGACTAAACCAGGACTAAACCAGCACTAAACCAGGACTAAAACCAGGTCTAAACCAGGTCTAAACCAGGACTAAACCAGGTCTAAACCAGGACTAAACCAGGACTAAACCAAGACTAAAACCAGGTCTAAATCAGGTCTAAACCAGGTCTAAACCAGGATTAAACCAGGTCTAAACCAGGACTAAACCAAGACTAAACCAGGACTAAAACCAGGTCTAAACCAGGTCTAAACCAGGTCTAAACCAGGACTAAACCAAGACTAAACCAGGACTAAAACCAGGTCTAAACCAGGACTAAAACCAGGTCTAAATCAGGTCTAAACCAGGTCTAAACCAGGACTAAACCAAGACTAAACCAGGACTAAAACCAGGTCTAAATCAGGTCTAAACCAGGTCTAAACCAGGACTAAACCAAGACTAAACCAGGACTAAAACCAGGTCTAAACCAGGTCTAAACCAGGTCTAAACCAGGACTAAAACCAGGTCTAAACCAGGACTAAACCAGGACTAAACCAGGTCTAAACTAGGTCTAAACCAGGTCTAAACCAGGACTGATTGTGTCAGATGCCCTCCCTCACCATGCCGCCCTCCCTGGCGCTGACCCCGGGCACAGGGGCGCACTCGGAGGCGTGGCCGTAGCAGAAGCAGCTCCCTCGCACCACCAGCTCTTTGATGGCGTAGTAATACTTCTGTAAAACGTCGGAGCGGCGGTCGAGCAGGTCGTCGCCCAGCGTGTTCAGCTTCGTCAGGTTTATGCGCAGGTTCGTGATGCGCAGCAGCTCTGAGAGGAACCGGTAAAGAAGAATCAGGATCATAATCAGGGCTTTTTAACTGACACTTTGCAGTCACGTCAGGCTGGGGTGGTTCTCAAACTTGTTTAACGGCACAGATCAGCTCACCTGTTGGAGTTCCAGATAAGTCAGTCTTTCTGGTCAGATTGTGTTGAAATAAAACTCAGATTAAGTCTAACTTGAGTCACAGCGCGTCAGACAGAGCTGTGCCTACAGTTAGCATCACACCCCCACACAATGTAGACATCAGCCGCAAAAGTATCAGTACAAAAACAAACCAACGTAACCTCAGGATATGAAAACGATGCTGTGCGTACAGACCCTGGATGTCGAGGCTGTACGGGTCCTTCACCGGGATCGCCGGGTCCAGGACTTTGTAAATCACCTGTGAACCAAAAACAAACTCAAACTATAACGTTTTGTGAATCATTAAAGCTCAAATATTCTGATGATTCCACCTGTTTTCATGTTTCCATCTGTAGTGTGGGGCGGGTGTAGTGTGGGGCGGGTGTAGTGTGGGGCGGGTGTCGTGTTGGATGGGTGTAGTGTTGGACAGGTGTAGTGTGCGGCAGGTGTAGTGTGCGGCAGGTGTAGTGTTGGCGGGTGTAGTGTTGGCGGGTGTAGTGTCGGGTGGGTGTAGTGTGGGGCAGGTGTAGTGTTGGTGGGTGTAGTTTCGTGCAGGTGGTGTTGGGCAGGTGTAGTGTTGGCGGGTGTAGTGTTGGCGGGTGTAGTGTTGGCGGGTGTAGTGTTGGCGGGTGTAGTGTGGGGTGGGTGTAGTGTGCGGCAGGTGTAGTGTTGGTGGGTGTAGTTTCGGGCAGGTGGTGTCGGGCAGGTGTAGTGTTGGCGGGTGTAGTGTTGGCGGGTGTAGTGTGGGGTGGGTGTAGTGTGGGGCGGGTGTAGTGTTGGATGGGTGTAGTGTTGGACAGGTGTCGTGTTGGATGGGTGTCGTATTGGATGGGTGTAGTGTTGGACAGGTGTAGTGTGCGGCAGGTGTAGTGTGCGGCAGGTGTAGTGTTGGCGGGTGTAGTGTCGGGTGGGTGTAGTGTGCGGCAGGTGTAGTGTTGGTGGGTGTAGTTTCGGGCAGGTGGTGTCGGGCAGGTGTAGTGTTGGCGGGTGTAGTGTTGGTGGGTGAAGTGTGCGGCAGGTGTAGTGTTGGAGGGTGTAGTGTCGGGCGGGTGTAGTGTTGGTGGGTGTAGTTTCAGGCGGGTGTAGTGTCGGGCAGGTGTAGTGTTGGCGGGTGTAGTGTCGGGTGAGTGTAGTGTTGGCTGGTGTAGTGTCGGGTGAGTGTAGTGTTGGCGGGTGTAATGTCGGGCAGGTGTAGTGTTGGTGGGTGTAGTTTCGGGCGGGTGTAGTGTTGGCGAGTGTAGTGTTGGCGGGTGTAATGTCGGGCAGGTGTAGTGTTGGTGGGTGTAGTGTCGGGCAGGTGTAGTGTTGGTGGGTGTAGTTTCAGGCGGGTGTAGTGTCGGGCAGGTGTAGTGTTGGCGGGTGTAGTGTCGGGCAGGTGTAGTGTTGGAGGGTGTAGTGTCGGGTGAGTGTAGTGTTGGCGGGTGTAATGTCGGGCAGGTGTAGTGTTGGAGGGTGTAGTGTCGGGCGGGTGTAGTGTTGGTGGGTGTAGTTTCAGGCGGGTGTAGTGTCGGGCAGGTGTAGTGTTGGCGGGTGTAGTGTCGGGTGAGTGTAGTGTTGGCGGGTGTAGTGTCGGGTGAGTGTAGTGTTGGCGGGTGTAATGTCGGGCAGGTGTAGTGTTGGTGGGTGTAGTTTCGGGCGGGTGTAGTGTTGGCGAGTGTAGTGTTGGCGGGTGTAATGTCGGGCAGGTGTAGTGTTGGTGGGTGTAGTGTCGGGCAGGTGTAGTGTTGGTGGGTGTAGTTTCAGGCGGGTGTAGTGTCGGGCAGGTGTAGTGTTGGCGGGTGTAGTGTCGGGCAGGTGTAGTGTTGGCGGGTGTAGTGTCGGGTGAGTGTAGTGTTGGCGGGTGTAATGTCGGGCAGGTGTAGTGTTGGTGGGTGTAGTTTCGGGCGGGTGTAGTGTTGGCGAGTGTAGTGTTGGCGGGTGTAATGTCGGGCAGGTGTAGTGTTGGTGGGTGTAGTGTCGGGCAGGTGTAGTGTTGGCGGGTGTAGTGTTGGCGGGTGTAGTGTCGGGCAGGTGTAGTGTTGGCAGGTGTAGTGTCGGGCAGGTGTAGTATTGGTGGGTGTAATGTCGGGCAGGTGTAGTGTTGGCGGGTGTAGTGTGGGGCGGGTGTAGTGTGGGGCGGGTGTAGTGTGGGGCGGGTGTAGTGTGGGGCGGGTGTAGTGTTGGCGAGTGTAGTGTTGGCGGGTGTAATGTCGGGCAGGTGTAGTGTTGGTGGGTGTAGTGTCGGGCAGGTGTAGTGTTGGCGGGTGTAGTGTTGGCGGGTGTAGTGTCGGGCAGGTGTAATGTTGGCGGGTGTAGTGTCGGGCAGGTGTAGTGTTGGTGGGTGTAATGTCGGGCAGGTGTAGTGTTGGCGGGTGTAGTGTTGGCGGGTGTAGTGTGGGGCGGGTGTAGTGTGGGGCGGGTGTAGTGTGGGGTGGGTGTAGTGTGGGGCGGGTGTAGTGTTGGATGGGTGTAGTGTTGGACAGGTGTAGTGTTGGACAGGTGTAGTGTGCGGCAGGTGTAGTGTGCGGCAGGTGTAGTGTTGGATGGGTGTAGTGTTGGACAGGTGTCGTATTGGATGGGTGTAGTGTTGGACAGGTGTAGTGTTGGACAGGTGTAGTGTGCGGCAGGTGTAGTGTGCGGCAGGTGTAGTGTTGGCGGGTGTAGTGTTGGCGGGTGTAGTGTCGGGTGGGTGTAGTGTGCGGCAGGTGTAGTGTTGGTGGGTGTAGTTTCGGGCAGGTGGTGTCGGGCAGGTGTAGTGTTGGGGGGTGTAGTGTTGGTGGGTGAAGTGTGCGGCAGGTGTAGTGTTGGAGGGTGTAGTGTCGGGCGGGTGTAGTGTTGGTGGGTGTAGTGTCGGGCAGGTGTAGTGTTGGCGGGTGTAGTGTCGGGCAGGTGTAGTGTTGGCGGGTGTAATGTCGGGCAGGTTTAGTGTTGGCGGGTGTAGTGTTGGCGGGTGTAATGTCGGGCAGGTGTAGTGTTGGCGGGTGTAGTGTCGGGCAGGTGTAGTGTTGGTGGGTGTAATGTCGGGCAGGTGTAGTGTTGGCGGGTGTAATGTCGGGCAGGTGTAGTGTTGGCGGGTCTAGTGTCGGGCAGGTGTAATGTTGGCGGGTGTAGTGTCGGGCAGGTGTAGTGTTGGCGGGTGTAGTGTCGGGCAGGTGTAGTGTTGGCGGGTGTAGTGTCGGGCAGGTGTAGTGTTGGCGGGTGTAGTGTCGGGCGGGTGTCTCACCTCTCCGTCGGTTGAGGGTTCGATGTCCGAGTACCGCTCTTCACAGATGACGTCGTTGATGTGCCTCAGACCACCAGAGGGCACCAGAGGGAAGATCCTGGAGCAGTTCTGAGCGAAGTATCTGTAAGGCCTCCAAGTCCGTCCGAAGTCTGAAGAACGCTCAATGATCATCGCAGCAGGTCGAAAAGTCTGAGAGAGGAGAGGCATTAAACCAGGACTAAACCAGGTCTAAACCAGGACTAAACCAGGTCTAAACCAGGACTAAACCAGGTCTAAACCAGGACTAAACCAGGTCTAAACCAGGACTAAACCAGGTCTAAACCAGGTCTAAACCAGGACTAAACCAGGTCTAAACCAGGACTAAACCAGGACTAAACCAGGTCTAAACCAGGACTAAACCAGGTCTAAACCAGGACTAAACCAGGACTAAACCAGGTCTAAACCAGGACTAAACCAGGTCTAAACCAGGACTAAACCAGGTCTAAACCAGGATTAAATTAGGTCTAAACCAGTACTAAACCAGGTCTAAACCAGGATTAAATTAGGTCTAAACCAGTACTAAACCAGGTCTAAACCAGGATTAAACCAGGTCTAAACCAGGACTAAACCAGGTCTAAACCAGGACTAAATCAGGACTAATCCAGGTCTAAACCAGAACTAAATCAGGACTATAACAGGACTAAACCAGGTTTATCCAGGTCTAAACCAGGTCTAAACCAGGCCTAAACCAGGTCTAAACCAGGTCTAAACCAGGCCTAAACCAGGTCTAAACCAGGACTAATCCAGGTCTAAACCAGATCTAAACCAGGTCTAAACCAGGACTAAACCAGGACTAAACCGGGTCTAAACCAGGTCTAAGCCGGGTCTAAACCAGGACTAAATCAGGACTATAACAGGTCTAAACCAGGACTAAACCAGGACTAAAAGAGGTCTAAACCAGGACTGATCCAGGTCTAAACCAGGTCTAAACCAGAACTAAGCCAGGACTATAACAGATCTAAACCAGGACTAAACTAGGACTAAAAGAGGTCTAAAAGGGGTGTCTGTTTGTGTGGTTCGTGGTCTTATGTCGTTCCTCAGATTTTCACAACAAATCGCACAATGAGGAAAGAATGCGGCGACGAGTCTGAGCGAAACACAGGCACGTGCACGCTCACGAACCCACGTGCACGCTCACGAACCCACGTGCACGCTCACGAACCCACGTGCACGCTCACAGACCCACTTTTACCGATGAAGCCTCAGACCCAGACCTGGTGTAGTCCTGTTTAAGTTCAGTCCTGGTTTAGTCCTGGTTTAAACCTGGTTTAAACCAGGTTTAGTCCTGGTTCAGTACTGGTTCGGTCCTGGTTTGGTCCTGGTTCAGTCCTGGTTTAAGTCCTGATTTAGTCCTGGTTTAGTCCTGGTTTAGTCCTGGTTCAGTCCTGGTTTAGTCCTGGTTTAGTCCTGATTAAGTCCTGGTTTGGTCCTGGTTTGGTCCTGGTTCAGTCCTGGTTTAGTCTTGGTTAAGTCCTGGTTCAGTCCTGGTTTAAGTCCTGGTTTAGTCCTGGTTTAGCCCTGGTTTGGTCCTGGTTTAGTCCTGGTTTAAGTCCTGGTTTAGTCCTGGTTTAAGTCCTGGTTTAGTCCTGGTTTAAGTCCTGGCTTAGTCCTGGTTTAGTCCTGGTTTAAGTCCTGGTTTAGTCCTGGTTTAAGTCCTGGTTTAGTCCTGGTTTAGCCCTGGTTTGGTCCTGGTTTAGTCCTGGTTTAAGTCCTGGTTTAGTCCTGGTTTAAGTCCTGGTTTAGTCCTGGTTTAAGTCCTGGCTTAGTCCTGGTTTAGTCCTGGTTTAAGTCCTGGTTTAGTCCTGGTTTAAGTCCTGGTTTAGTCCTGGTTTAAGTCCTGGCTTAGTCCTGGTTTAAGTCCTGGCTTAGTCCTGGTTTAAGTCCTGGCTTAGTCCTGGTTTAAGTCCTGGTTTAAGTCCTGGTTTAGTCCTGGTTTAAGTCCTGGCTTAGTCCTGGTTTAGTCCTGGTTTAGTCCTGGTTCGGTCCTGGTTCGGTCCTGGTTCAGTCCTGGTTTAAGTCCTGGTTTAGTCCTGGTTTAGTCCTGGTTTAGTCCTGGTTCAGTCCTGGTTCGGTCCTGGTTTAAGTCCTGGCTTAGTCCTGGTTTAGCCCTGGTTTAGCCCTGGTTCGGTCCTGGTTCGGTCCTGGTTCAGTCCTGGTTCGGTCCTGGTTTAGCCCTGGTTTAGCCCTGGTTCGGTCCTGGTTCGGTCCTGGTTCAGTCCTGGTTCGGTCCTGGTTCAGTCCTGGTTCGGTCCTGGTTCGGTCCTGGTTTGGTCCTGGTTTGGTCCTGGTTTGGTCCTGGTTTGGTCCTGGTTTGGTCCTGGTCTCGTACCTTGAACTTGATGATGAGGTGGGTGAAGTGGAACTCGGCCTCCAGGTTCAGTCGGATGCTCACGTTTTCTTCTCCTGAAAAACGTCCAAATGAAACAAGAGGAACTATTACTGTTTTAAACTTGTATTTTCTTCTTTCATCTTTCAGAACATTTCTTTATTTGTACAAACCCACGACAGGATTCGACTTGTTTCTTTATTTTGTCCCTAAATCATAAATAACGGACCAATCACACGCCTTCATTCCCCGAGGCCCCTCCCCCTAGCGTTAGCAACAGGTTTGATTGACAGTTGGTGCGTCTCGTTGCTAAGCCCCTCCCCGCTGTCCCGCCCCTTCCACCGCCGTTCTGAGGTTTGAGTGACATTTACATTTATCCAATGACAGCGCGGCGTTTCCGTCTTTAACGAGCGAATCGAGACGTTTGATAAAACGACGTTCAGTTTGTGGTTCAACCGGCGGCTCATCGTTCCAACTTTAACTCGTGAAACTTCATTTTACAGTTGTACTTTTTCATTTGCTCTTTTGGTCTTAAAATATCACAGTATACGTGGGCGTAAACGGGCGTACGCGGGCGTACGGGGGTGTACGCGGGCATACATGCCGTACACGGGCGTAGACGATCGTACACGGGCGTACATGGCGTACACGGGCGTAGACGATCGTACACGGGCGTACACGGCGTACACGGGCGTATGCGGGCGTACATGGCGTACACGGGCGTATGCGGGCGTACACGGCGTACACGGGCGTATGCGGGCATACACGGGCGTATGGGGGCGTACATGGCGTACACGGGCGTATGGGGGCGTACATGGCGTACACGGGCGTATGGGGGCGTACATAGCGTACACGGGCGTATGGGGGCATACACGGGCGTATGGGGACGTACAGGGCGTACACGGGCGTATGGGGGCATACACGGGCGTATGGGGGCATACACGGGCGTATGGGGACGTACAGGGCGTACACGGGCGTATGGGGGCATACACGGGCGTATGGGGGCATACACGGGCGTATGGGGGCGTACATGGCGTACACGGGCGTATGGGGGCATACACGGGCGTATGGGGACGTACAGGGCGTATGGGGGCATACACGGGCGTATGGGGGCGTACATGGCGTACACGGGCGTATGGGGGCATACACAGGCGTATGGGGGCGTACACGTGCGTATGGGGGCGTACACGGCGTACACGGGCGTATGGGGGCATACACGGGCGTATGGGGGCATACACGGGCGTATGGGGGCGTACGTGGCGTACTCGGGCGTATGGGGGCATACACGGGCGTATGGGGACGTACACGGGTGTATGGGGGCATACACAGGCGTATGGGGGCATACACAGGCGTATGGGGGCGTACACGGGCGTATGGGGGCGTACACGGGCGTATGGGGGCATACACGGGCGTATGGGGGCATACACGGGCGTATGGGGGCGTACACAGGCGTATGGCGTACACGGGCGTATGGGGGCATACACAGGCATATGGGGCCGTACACGGGCGTATGGGGGCGTACATGGCGTATACGGGCGTTTGGGGGCATACACAGGCGTATGGGGGCATACACAGGCGTATGGGGGCATACACAGGCGTAGAAGAAGAAGAAGAAGAAGTGAACTTTATTGATCTCACACTGGAGAAATTCTTCTCTGCATTTTAACCCATCCTATATATATATATATACATATATTAGGAGCAGTGGGCAGCACACATTAGGGCGCCCGGGGACCATCTCCATGATCTTCTTGCTTCGGTTTGGTCAGGACCTAAGCTGGAGGTACCTATGGTGCATGTTTTGGGTTGGTGGGGGAAACCGGAGTGCCCGGAGGAAACCCACCCAGACACGGGGAGAACATGCAAACTCCACACAGAAAGGCTCGGGCGACCCGGGGATCGAACCCAGGGGGGCGTACATGGCGTACACGGGCGTTTGGGGGCATACACGGGCGTATGGGGGCATACACAGGCGTAGGGGGGCGTACACGGGCGTATGGGGGCATACACAGGCGTATGGGGGCATACACAGGCGTATGGGGGCGTACACGGGCGTATGGGGGCGTACATGGCGTATGGGGGCGTACATGGCGTACACTGGCGTAAATGGCATACACGGGCGTAAACGATCGTACAGGGGCGTACATGGCGTACACGGGCGTTTGGGGGCATACACGGGTGTATGGGGGCATACACGGGCATATGGGGGCATACACAGGCGTATGGGGGCGTACACGGGCGTATGGGGGCATACACGGGCGTATGGGGGCATACACGGGCGTATGGGGGCGTACACGGGCATATGGGGGCATACACAGGCGTATGGGGGCGTACACGGGCGTATGGGGGCATACACGGGCGTATGGGGGCATACACGGGCGTATGGGGGCGTACACGGGCGTATGGGGGCATACACGGGCGTATGGGGGCGTACATGGCGTACACGGGCGTATGGGGGCATACACAGGCGTATGGGGGCATACACAGGCATATGGGGCCGTACACGGGCGTATGGGGGCGTACACAGGCGTATGGGGGCGTACACGGGTGTATGGGGGCATACACGGGCGTATGGGGGCGTATGGGGGCATACACGGGCGTATGGGGGCGTACACGGGTGTATGGGGGCATACACAGGCGTATGGGGGCATACACAGGCGTATGGGGGCGTACACAGGCGTATGGCGTACACGGGCGTTTGGGGGCATACACAGGCGTATGGGGGCGTACACGGGCGTATGGGGGCATACACAGGCGTATGGGGGCATACACAGGCGTATGGGGGCGTACACGGGTGTATGGGGGCATACACAGGCATATGGGGCCGTACACGGGCGTATGGGGGCGTACATGGCGTATACGGGCGTTTGGGGGCATACACGGGCGTATGGGGGCATACACAGGCGTATGGGGGCGTACACGGGCGTATGGGGGCATACACGGGCGTATGGGGGCATACACAGGCGTATGGGGGCATACACAGGCGTATGGGGGCGTACACAGGCGTATGGGGGCGTACACGGGCGTATGGGGGCGTACACGGGCGTATGGGGGCATACACAGGCGTATGGGGGCGTACACAGGCGTACACTGGCGTAAATGGCATACACAGGCGTAAATGATCGTACAGGGGCGTACATGGCGTACACGGGCGTTTGGGGGCATACACGGGTGTATGGGGGCATACACAGGCGTATGGGGGCATACACAGGCGTATGGGGGCATACACAGGCGTATGGGGGCATACACAGGCGTATGGGGGCGTACACAGGCGTATGGGGGCATACACAGGCGTATGGGGGCGTACACAGGCGTATGGGGGCATACACGGGTGTATGGGGGCATACACGGGCGTATGGGGGCATACACAGGCGTATGGGGGCGTACACAGGCATATGGGGCCGTACACGGGCGTATGGGGGCGTACATGGCGTATACGGGCGTTTGGGGGCATACACGGGCGTATGGGGGCATACACAGACGTATGGGGGCGTACACGGGCGTACATGGCGTACACTGGCGTAAATGGCATACACGGGCGTAAACGATCGTACAGGGGCGTACGGGGGCATACTTGGGCGTACATGATCGTACACGAGTGTACACGGCGTACATGGGCGTGTACGGGCATACGCGGGCCTACCGTTCACAGACTGCCACCAGGTGTGCTCTCCTCTTTGGTCCGTCAGGTAGATGACGTTCTGGATCATGTGACTCTGGCGGTTGTAGTCGGGGTCGTACGGAGCGCGGGAATCACACTCAAAACACTTATCCGACTCCTGAGGGAGAGCAGAGGCCAGATTAAGACCGAAGAATTCACACATTTCTGTTTTTGTCCAGTTTCCTCACAAAAGTGTAAATCACAAACTGGATCAGATCAGTGAAAAAAGTCTAAATATTCAGCCAAAACAGGACAAGGAGGAGGAGAGGAGGAGAGGAGGAGGAGGAGGAGAGGGTGAGGAGAGGAGGAGAGGAGGAGGAGGAGGTGAGGAGGAGGAGGAGGAGGAGGAGGAGGAGGAGGAGAGGAGGAGGAGGAGAGGAGGAGGAGGAGGAGGAGGAGGAGGAGAGGAGGAGGAGAGGAGGAGGAGGAGGAGGAGAGGAGGAGGAGAGGAGTAGAGGAGGAGGAGGAGGAGGAGGAGAAGAGGAGGAGAGGAGGAGGTGAGGAGGAGAGGAGGAGGAGAGGAGGAGGAGGAGGAGGAGGTGAGGAGGAGGAGGAGGAGAGGAGGAGAGGAGGAGGAGGAGGAGGAGGAGAGGAGGAGGAGAGGAGGAGGAGAGGAGTAGAGGAGGAGGAGGAGAGGAGGAGAGGAGGAGGAGGAGGTGAGGAGGAGGAGGAGGAGAGGAGGAGAGGAGGAGGAGGAGAGGAGGAGGAGGAGGAGAGGAGGAGGAGGAGTAGAGGAGAAGAGGAGGAGAGGAGGAGGAGGAGGAGAGGAGGAGTAGAGGAGGAGGTGAGGAGGAGAGGAGGAGGTGAGGAGGAGGAGGAGGAGAGGAGGAGAGAAGAAGAGGAGGAGGAGGAGAGGAGTAGAGGAGGAGGAGGAGAGGAGGAGGAGGAGAAGAGGAGGAGAGGAGGAGGTGAGGAGGAGGAGAAGAGGAGGAGAGGAGGAGGAGAGGAGAGGAGGAGTAGAGGAGGAGGTGAGGAGAGGAGGAGGTGAGGAGGAGGAGGAGGAGAGGAGGAGAGAAGAAGAGGAGGAGGAGGAGAGGAGTAGAGGAGGAGGAGGAGAGGAGGAGGAGGAGAAGAGGAGGAGGTGAGGAGGAGGAGAGGAGGAGAGGAGGAGGAGGAGAAGAGGAGGAGAGGAGGAGGAGAAGAGGAGTAGAGGAGGAGGTGAGGAGGAGGAGGAGAGGAGGAGGAGAGGAGGAGGAGAGAAGGAGGAGGAGAGGAGGAGAGGAGGAGGAGGAGGAGGAGGAGGAGGAGAAGAAGGAGGAGAGGAGGAGGTGAGGAGGAGGAGAGGAGGAGGAGAGGAAGAGAGAAGGAGAGGAGGAGGAGAGGAAGAGAGAAGGAGAGGAGGAGGAGGTGAGGAGGAGAGGAAGAGGAGGTGCTGAGCTCTGGGATTGGTGAGAATCAGATCGAGGCCAAAGATGAAAAAATAAATAAATAAATCAAACAAGAGGAAGAAAGAAGACGGGTCGACAGGAACAGAAGCAGTGACATTTTTCTTGGTTTAGGCACGAATACAGAAAACGTCAATATAATATATAATACAAGACATTCACTTTCAGTTTAAAAGTAACGTTTTTACAATCTGGAACTTTATTTCAGTGATAAAACAACATCATTTACTCACCCAGAGTACGGGGGGGGGGGGGGAGGTCAAGGAGAGAGAGAAAGAGAGAGAGAAAGAGAGAGGGAAAGAGAGAGGGAAGGGGCGGCGAAAGGGGGTGAAAAGAAAGAGAGAGGGAGGGAGGTGTAATTAGCGGCAGATTCCAGGTCAGCGTTCTTAATGAAGCCGTTGCCGTGGCGATGAGTGACACGTCGTTAGGGAAGCTCCAAATGAACAAGCTCAACTAAAGCTCCAACCCGGAACATTTCCCTGTCCTGGTCTATTAAAGGGATAAAACCTCACTGTCCTAATGTAGACCTGGTTTAGTCCTGGTTTAGTCCTGGTTTAGTCCTGGTTTAGTACTGGTTTAGACCTGGTTTAGGCCTGGTTTAGTCCTGGTTTAGTCCTGGTTTAGACCTGGTTTAGACCTGGTTTAGTCCTGGTTTAGTCCTGGTTTAGACCTGGTTTAGACCTGGTTTAGACCTGGTTTAGTCCTGGTTTAGTCCTGGTTTAGACCTGGTTTAGACCTGGTTTAGACCTGGTTTAGACCTGGTTTAGTCCTGGTTTAGTCCTGGTTTAGATTTAGACAAATTTTATTGATCCACAAGGGAAAGTGTTTTGGGTACAGTCGCTCACTCATCAAATATAATCTACAATATAAAACAGAGGGTAAAAGAACAAAAAGAAAAATAGATGGAAAAGCACCAAAGATCAATAGACCTGATCAATAGGCACAATTATATACATAAGATAATGATAATAAATATATATGTACAATCAGATTTAAATACAAAAGTAGTAGTCAAATATAAAATACAGTATCAAATATGATGTTCAGTACCAGCTGTATACAGTTGTAGGGAGTATTATCTGTGACATAAGGTGAGTTGTTGTACAGTTGTAGGGAGTATTATCTGTTACATAAGGTGAGTTGTTGTACAGTTGTAGGGAGTATTATCTGTTACATAAGGGTGAGTTGTTGTACAGTTGTAGGGAGTATTATCTGTGACATAAGGTGAGTTGTTGTACAGTTGTAGGGAGTATTATCTGTTACATAAGGTGAGTTGTATCTTCCATTGCACATTTTGATGCACACTGCACACTTTGGAAATCTGTATATAGTATAGTTTATTTATTATGTTGCACTGTTTTAAGATTTTAGATCGTAGACTTTAGTTTTAACTTTAGATCTCTGTCTTAGATAGTTTTTTGTTGTGTTTTGTCTTCATATTGTATTTTGTACACTGTCTTTTGCACTACCTGGCCAGAGAGAAACAAAATTTCGATTCACTGTATGTTGAACACATATGGCAGAATTGACAATAAAGCTGACTTTGAACTTTGAACTTTGAACTTTGTTGTACAGTTGTAGGGAGTATTATCTGTTACATAAGGTGAGTTGTTGTACAGTTGTAGGGAGTATTATCTGTGACATAAGGTGAGTTGTTGTACAGTTGTAGGGAGTATTATCTGTGACATAAGGTGAGTTGTTGTACAGTTGTAGGGAGTATTATCTGTGACATAAGGTGAGTTGTTGTACAGTTGTAGGGAGTATTATCTGTGACATAAGGTGAGTTGTTGTACAGTTGTAGGGAGTATTATCTGTTACATAAGGTGAGTTGTTGTACAGTTGTAGGGAGTATTATCTGTGATATAAGGTGAGTTGTTGTACAGTTGTAGGGAGTATTATCTGTTACATAAGGTGAGTTGTTGTACAGTTGTAGGGAGTATTATCTGTTATATAAGGTGAGTTGTTGTACAGTTGTAGGGAGTATTATCTGTTACATAAGGTGAGTTGTTGTACAGTTGTAGGGAGTATTATCTGTTATATAAGGTGAGTTGTTGTACAGTTGTAGGGAGTATTATCTGTTACATAAGGTGAGTTGTTGTACAGTTGTAGGGAGTATGGTATGAATGTCGTCCTGTATTAGCAGTCCACGATCTCCACCTCATGACCCTGGATGGTGATGGGCTCCACAGGTGACCTCATCCTCCTGAAGTCGATCACCAGTTCCTTGGTCTTGTCTAAGTTCAGGAGCAGATGGTTTGCCTGGGATCACTCCACAAAATTTGCAATCAGTGTCCTGTTCTCCATCTCCTGTCCATCCCTGATACACCCAACCACCGCAGAGTCATCAGAGAACTTCTGCAGATGGACCCAACCACCGCAGAGTCATCAGAGAACTTCTGCAGATGGACCCAACCACCGCAGAGTCATCAGAGAACTTCTGCAGATGGCAGATGCAGATGTCTTAAATCCGGGTACAGATGCGTTGTTGTCCGGGACGTTCGTATGAAGCCAGGTCTCCGTGAAGCACATGATAGAGCTGACCGCTCCCTCTGGGTCCGAACAAGCGCACACAGTTCGTCCATCTTATTTCCCAGTGACCTTACGTTCCCCATCAGAACTGATGGAACCGCAGGCCGGACCTGGTTCAGACCTGGTTTAGACCTGGTTTAGACCTGGTTTAGTCCTGGTTTAGACCTGGTTTAGACCTGGTTTAGTCCTGGTTTAGACCTGGTTTAGACCTGGTTTAGTCCTGGTTTAGACCTGGTTTAGACCTGGTTTAGTCCTGGTTTAGACCTGGTTTAGACCTGGTTTAGACCTGGTTTAGTCCTGGTTTAGACCTGGTTTAGACCTGGTTTAGACCT
>JAVJIX010000036.1:585000-587500 GCA_036785185.1 Paratrypauchen microcephalus
ACCCCAGGAATGTGCAGAGGAAACGGCAGGTTTGCTCGGGATAGAGGTTCCCGTTCAGCGGCGCCATTTTGAGGACTTCTGAGCAGTAATGATGTGAACGAAGCCCCGCCCCCTGGCTCCAGGTGTGCGGCGTCCTCGTACCTGTCCTCGCTGTTCAAACACGTCTTTATGAACGGGACGCCGTGTAAATATGACCTGGAGATAGAGCGACGCCACAGGTAAAGCTCCAACACAAAACTTCCTCCTCAAACACCTGGAGTCGTGTTTGTTTCATTCTCATGTCTGAGGAACTCTTTATTATTCGTCTGTAACATCTCCAAAGCTCCAAACGCTCTGTTCCACCTCGTGATGTCATCAACAGTGAGTTTTTCCCTTTAGTTCAGTCGAGGCGACTCCAGGACTGAAATGATCCAAATGATTCTAGTGAAGGTGTGTGGAGTTTAAAAACACAGTGGAGCACTTCCTGTATCACCACATGGACTAAAACCAGGTCTAAACCAGGACTAAACCAGGACTAAACCAGGACTAAACCAGGTCTAAACCAGGTCTAAACCAGGTCTAAACCAGGTCTAAACCAGGACTAAACCAGAACTAAACCAGGACTAAACCAGGTCTAAACCAGGTCTAAACCAGGACTAAACCAGGTCTAAACCAGGTCTAAACCAGATCTAAACCAGGACTAAACCAGGACTAAACCAGGACTAAACCAGGTCTAAACCAGGTCTAAACCAGGACTAAACCAGGTCTAAACCAGGTCTAAACCAGGACTAAACCAGGACTAAACCAGGACTAAACCAGGTCTAAACCAGGTCTAAACCAGGACTAAACCAGGACTAAACCAGGACTAAACCAGGACTAAACCAGGTCTAAACCAGGACTAAACCAGGACTAAACCAGGACTAAACCAGGACTAAACCAGGTCTAAACCAGGACTAAACCAGGACTAAACCAGGACTAAACCAGGTCTAAACCAGGTCTAAACCAGGACTAAACCAGGTCTAAACCAGGTCTAAACCAGGTCTAAACCAGGTCTAAACCAGGTCTAAACCAGGACTAAACCAGGACTAAACCAGGTCTAAACCAGGTCTAAACCAGGACTAAACCAGGACTAAACCAGGTCTAAACCAGGTCTAAACCAGGACTAAACCAGGTCTAAACCAGGTCTAAACCAGGTCTAAACCAGGACTAAACCAGGACTAAACCAGGTCTAAACCAGGACTAAACCAGGTCTAAACCAGGTCTAAACCAGGTCTAAACCAGGACTAAACCAGGTCTAAACCAGGTCTAAACCAGGACTAAACCAGGACTAAACCAGGACTAAACCAGGTCTAAACCAGGTCTAAACCAGGACTAAACCAGGTCTAAACCAGGTCTAAACCAGGTCTAAACCAGGACTAAACCAGGTCTAAACCAGGTCTAAACCAGGTCTAAACCAGGACTAAACCAGGACTAAACCAGGACTAAACCAGGACTAAACCAGGTCTAAACCAGGACTAAACCAGGTCTAAACCAGGTCTAAACCAGGTCTAAACCAGGACTAAACCAGGTCTAAACCAGGTCTAAACCAGGTCTAAACCAGGACTAAACCAGGTCTAAACCAGGTCTAAACCAGGACTAAACCAGGACTAAACCAGGACTAAACCAGGTCTAAACCAGGTCTAAACCAGGACTAAACCAGGACTAAACCAGGACTAAACCAGGTCTAAACCAGGTCTAAACCAGGACTAAACCAGGTCTAAACCAGGTCTAAACCAGGACTAAACCAGGACTAAACCAGGACTAAACCAGATCTAAACCAGGTCTAAACCAGATCTAAACCAGGACTAAACCAGATCTAAACCGGTTCCACCTCCTGATGTCATCAAGTGAACAGCTCCTTTTCCCTTTAGTTCAGTCGAGAACCAGGACTGAAATGATCCAAATGATTCTAGTGAAGTTGTGTGGAGTTTAAAAACACAGTGGAGCACTTCCTGTATCACCACATGATGACATCACCAGGTGGAACAGAGTGATTTCATGTTAAATCTGCAGGTTTGTGAGTGAAACAAACACGACTCCAGGTGTTTGTGTGGAGGAAACGAGGATTATCGAAGGTTTAACGGAAAAAGCATCAAATTTAAAGCCCCACTGCGGAACTTTGCTCGAGGAGTGTCCTGGAGCCGGTCTGTCTCCATGGAGACGTTATCGCTGCTCGGTCGAGATAAGATTACAGAAGAATTCACATAAACACACAGGCACACACCTCTCCTCTGTTCTCTCTCTCACTCTGTATTCTCTCTCTTCTTTCTTTCTTCCCTCCCTCCCTCTCTTCTCTCTCTCTTCTCTTTTCTTTCTTCTCTTTTCTTTCTTCTCTTTTCTTTCTTCTCTTTCTTCTTGACCTCCTTTCCCCTCCCTCTCTCTCTCTCTCTTCTCCCTCTTTCACACGACTCCTCTCTCTTTTTTCTCTCTCTTCTCTCCCTTTTTCACTCTCTCTCGCACTCTTTTCCTTCTTCTCTCTCTC
>JAVJIX010000036.1:595000-665000 GCA_036785185.1 Paratrypauchen microcephalus
AGGAGGAGGACAGAAGAGGAGGACAGAGGAGGAGGGACAGAGGAGGACAGAGGAGGAGGACAGAGGAGGAGGACAGAGGAGGAGGACAGAGGAGGAGGGACAGAGGAGGACAGAGGAGGAGGACAGAGGAGGAGGACAGAGGAGGAGGACAGAGGAGGAGGACAGAGGAGGACAGAGGAGGACAGAGGAGGAGGACAGAGGAGGGACAGAGGAGGACAGAGGAGGAGGACAGAGGAGGACAGAGGAGGAGGACAGAGGAGGAGGACAGAGGAGGAGGACAGAGGAGGACAGAGGAGGAGGACAGAGGAGGAGGACAGAGGAGGAGGACAGAGGAGGAGGACAGAGGAGGGACAGAGGAGGACAGAGGAGGAGGACAGAGGAGGAGGACAGAGGAGGAGGACAGAGGAGGACAGAGTTTGACTCTGACGCCGAGGGGGACGAACACAAAGAGGTAAAAAAACAATCCAGAACATTCCACAAACTCCAGCTGCTCCTTCTCCTGTGGACTAATGTGAGGGAATGTCCCGCAGTGGAGCTTTAACCCTGTCCTGAGGGGCTGACAGGACACTTCTCTTTGTCCAGCTTCATGGACGAGTAAAACGTTCGTTTGTTTTCAGTCAGACCTGAGGAGGATCTGGACCCGTCGCCAAAAATAACACAAATGTTTAAAGAAAATAAACTTTAGAGGAATTTTATATAAATTCCTGGACTTTTTTGGCCTCATTCATGTTTGGTGAGATCTGCTTCAGCTTCGACCAACAGAAGCTCCGTCTGCTCCTCTCAGAACATCTCCAGAGACAACTGCTCCACCTGACCTGAGGTTTATCCAAATAATACCAGAAATCTGCCTTTCCTCTGAGTTCCTCTGAGTTCCTCTGAGTTCCTGATCTATCTCCATGACAGGTCAGATCTGTGGAGAGGCGTTTTTAAAACATTTTATCGCCCAATAAAATCAGCTGGAAGTGAAAATGTGAGAAGTCCAGACCTGAGACCTCCAGACCTGAGACCTCCAGACCTGAGTCTCAGCACGGCCCAGACCAAAGACCTGGTTTAGTCCTGGTTTAGTCCTGGTTTAGACCTAGTTTAGTCCTGGTTTAGTCCTGGTTTAGTCCTGGTTTAGACCTGGTTCAGTCCTGGTTCAGTCCTGGTTTAGACCTGGTTCAGTCCTGGTTTAGTCCTGGTTCAGTCCTGGTTTAGACCTGGTTCAGTCCTGGTTTAGTCCTGGTTCAGTCCTGGTTTAGACCTGGTTCAGTCCTGGTTTAGTCCTGGTTTAGACCTGGTTTAGTCCTGGTTTAGTCCTGGTTTAGACCGGGTTTAGTCCTGGTTTAGTCCTGGTTTAGTCCTGGTTTAGACCTGGTTTAGTCCTGGTTTAGACCTGGTTTAGACCTGGTTTAGTCCTGGTTTAGACCTGGTTTAGACCTGGTTTAGTCCTGGTTTAGTCCTGGTTTAGACCTAGTTTAGACCTAGTTTAGTCCTGGTTTAGTCCTGGTTTAGTCCTGGTTTAGACCTGGTTCAGTCCTGGTTCAGTCCTGGTTTAGACCTGGTTCAGTCCTGGTTTAGTCCTGGTTCAGTCCTGGTTTAGACCTGGTTCAGTCCTGGTTTAGTCCTGGTTCAGTCCTGGTTTAGACCTGGTTCAGTCCTGGTTCAGTCCTGGTTTAGACCTGGTTCAGTCCTGGTTCAGTCCTGGTTTAGACCTGGTTCAGTCCTGGTTTAGTCCTGGTTCAGTCCTGGTTTAGACCTGGTTCAGTCCTGGTTTAGTCCTGGTTTAGACCTGGTTTAGTCCTGGTTTAGTCCTGGTTTAGACCGGGTTTAGTCCTGGTTTAGTCCTGGTTTAGTCCTGGTTTAGACCTGGTTTAGTCCTGGTTTAGTCCTGGTTTAGACCTAGTTTAGACCTAGTTTAGTCCTGGTTCAGTCCTGGTTCAGTCCTGGTTTAGTCCTGGTTCAGTCCTGGTTCAGTCCTGGTTTAGACCTGGTTCAGTCCTGGTTTAGTCCTGGTTCAGTCCTGGTTTAGACCTGGTTTAGTCCTGGTTTAGTCCTGGTTCAGTCCTGGCTTAGACCTGGTTCAGTCCTGGTTCAGTCCTGGTTTAGGTCTGGTTTAGTCCTGGTTTAGACCTGGTTTAGTCCTGGTTTAGACCTGGTTTAGACCTGGTTTAGTCCTGGTTTAGTCCTGGTTTAGTCCTGGTTTAGTCCTGGTTTAGACCTGGTTTAGTCCTGGTTTATTCCTGGTTTAGTCCTGGTTTAGACCTGGTTTAGTCCTGGTTTAGACCTGGTTTAGACCTGGTTTAGTCCTGGTTTAGACCTGGTTTAGACCTGGTTTAGTCCTGGTTTAGTCCTGGTTTAGACCTGGTTTAGACCTGGTTTAGACCTGGTTTGGACCTGGTTTAGTCCTGGTTTAGTCCTGGTTTAGACCTGGTTTAGACCTGGTTTAGTCCTGGTTTAGACCTGGTTTAGACCTGGTTTGGACCTGGTTTAGTCCTGGTTTAGTCCTGGTTTAGACCTGGTTTAGACCTGGTTTAGACCTGGTTTAGACCTGGTTTAGTCCTGGTTTAGTCCGGGTTTAGTCCTGGTTTAGACCTGGTTTAGACCTGGTTTAGACCTGGTTTAGTCCTGGTTTAGACCTGGTTTAGTCCTGGTTTAGACCTGGTTTAGACCTGGTTTAGACCTGGTTTAGACCTGGTTTAGACCTGGTTTAGTCCTGGTTTAGACCTGGTTTAGACCTGGTTTAGTCCTGGTTTAGACCTGGTTTAGTCCTGGTTTAGACCTGGTTTAGACCTGGTTTAGACCTGGTTTAGACCTGGTTTAGTCCTGGTTTAGACCTGGTTTAGACCTGGTTTAGTCCTGGTTTAGACCTGGTTTAGACCTGGTTTAGTCCTGGTTTAGACCTGGTTTAGACCTGGTTTAGTCCTGGTTTAGACCTGGTTTAGACCTGGTTTAGACCTGGTTTAGTCCTGGTTTAGTCCGGGTTCAGGTCTCCCTGACACAGACTCAGGTTAAATCCGCAGACGTCAAAGGAAATCTCATCATTTTGACCTAAATCTTTTTGGCAACGATTCAAAAAAAATAAAATAAAATAAAAACCTGAGTCACAAGTGAAATCTGGGAGGGCATCTGACACAGGGGGAGGGCATCTGACACAGGGGGAGGGCATCTGACCCACGGGGAGGGCATCTGACACAATCTGCCACACGGGGAGGGGCAGATGTTGTGGTTGTGGCTCTTGTGTAACGTTTAACTACATTCTTTAGTTTGTCTCATATTAACCCAAGATCCAAAAGACCTGGTTTAGTCCTGGTTTAGACCTGGTTTAGTCCTGGTTTAGACCTGGTTTAGTCCTAGTTTAGACCTGGTTTAGACCTGGTTTAGACCTGGTTTAGTCCTAGTTTAGACCTGGTTTAGACCTGGTTTAGACCTGGTTTAGTCCTGGTTTAGACCTGGTTCAGTCCTGGTTTAGACCTGGTTTAGTCCTAGTTTAGACCTGGTTTAGTTCTGGTTTAGTCCTGGTTTAGATCTGGTTTAGTCCGGGGTTAGACCTGGTTTAGTCCTGGTTTAGACCTGGTTTAGTCCTGGTTTAGTCCTGGGTTAGTCCTGGTTTAGTTCTGGTTTAGTCCAGGGTTAGACCTGGTTTAGACCTGGTTTAGTCCTGGTTTAGTCCTGGTTTAGACCTGGTTTAGTCCTAGTTTAGTCCTGGTTTAGTTCTGGTTTAGTCCAGGGTTAGACCTGGTTTAGTCCTGGTTTAGTCCTGGTTTAGACCTGGTTTAGTCCTGGTTTATATCTGGTTTAGTCCTGGTTTATATCTGGTTTAGTCCTGGTTTAGTCCTGGTTTAGTCCTGGTTTAGACCTGGTTTAGTCCTGGTTTAGTTCTGGTTTAGTCCAGGGTTAGACCTGGTTTAGTCCTGGTTCAGTCCTGGTTTAGACCTGGTTTAGTCCTGGTTTAGTCCTGGTTTAGACCTGGTTTAGTCCTGGTTTAGACCTGGTTTAGTCCTGGTTTAGATCTGGTTTAGTCCTGGTTTAGTCCTGGTTTAGACCTGGTTTAGTCCTGGTTTAGTCCTGGTTTAGTTCTGGTTTAGTCCAGGGTTAGACCTGGTTTAGACCTGGTTTAGTCCTGGTTTAGTCCTGGTTTAGACCTGGTTTAGTCCTAGTTTAGTCCTGGTTTAGTTCTGGTTTAGTCCAGGGTTAGACCTGGTTTAGAGCTGGTTTAGTCCTGGTTTAGTCCTGGTTTAGACCTGGTTTAGTCCTGGTTTAGTCCTGGTTTAGTCCTGGTTTAGACCTGGTTTAGTCCTGGTTTAGACCTGGTTTAGACCTGGTTCAGTCCTGGTTTAGACCTGGTTTAGTCCTGGTTTAGTCCTGGTTTAGACCTGGTTTAGTCCTGGTTTAGTCCTGGTTTAGACCTGGTTTAGACCTGGTTCAGTCCTGGTTTAGTCCTGGTTTAGACCTGGTTTAGTCCTGGTTTAGACTTGGTTTAGACCTGGTTTAGTCCTGGTTTAGACTTGGTTTAGACCTGGTTTAGTCCTGGTTTAGACCTGGTTTAGTCCTGGTTTAGTCCTGGTTTAGTCCTGGTTTAGACCTGGTTTAGTCCTGGTTTAGATCTGGTTTAGTCCTGGTTTAGACCTGGTTTAGTCCTGGTTTAGTCCTGGTTTAGTCCTGGTTTAGACCTGGTTTAGTCCTGGTTTAGACCTGGTTTAGACCTGGTTTAGACCTGGTTCAGTCCTGGTTTAGTCCTGGTTTAGTCCTGGTTTAGTCCTGGTTTAGACTTGGTTTAGTCCTGGTTTAGATCTGGTTTAGTCCTGGTTTAGTCCTGGTTTAGTCCTGGTTTAGACCTGGTTTCATCCTGGTTTAGTCCTGGTTTAGTCCTGGTTTAGTCCTGGTTTGTATCTTCAGTCCTCTGAATCTGAAGGTCTCCTGATAAACCTTCTGCAGACGACACAACAGCAGTTATCTGAGCTCCTCCAGACTAAACACCACCAGAGTCTTGGTTCAGTCAGAGCTGTTCCTCAAACTGTTCTCCTCAGATGTTCCTCAAACTGTTCCCCTCACATGTTCCTCAAACTGTTCTCCTCAGATGTTCCTCAAACTGTTCTCCTCAGATGTTCCTCAAACTGTTCCCCTCACATGTTCCTCAAACTGTTCTCCTCAGATGTTCCTCAAACTGTTCTCCTCAGATGTTTCTCCAAACTGAGCCGAGGAGCAGGCCTGAGCGAGTGAAGCTCTGAACAAACCACAAACACGTTTACACAAACACCAGGGTTTTGCAGATTAGAGGAAATGCTGCTTCCTGATGTTATGGAAACAACCGTGATTAAAACTTTAATCACACGCCTGTTCCTTTTATTGTTTGGAAAATGTCGCTCTGAGTCTCTCCTCCCTTTGCTCTCGGCTCTAACTCCCTCCCCCTTCAGAGCACCGTACTAATGAACCCCCTGATGAACCTCCTGATGCACCTCCTGATGAACCCCCTGATGAACCTCCTGATGCACCTCCTGATGAACCCCCTGATGAACCTCCTGATGAACCTCTGATGAACCCCCTGATGAACCTCCTGATGAACCCCCTGATGAACCTCCTGATGCACCTCCTGATGAACCTCTGATGAACCCCCTGATGAACCTCCTGATGAACATCCTGATGAACCTCCTGATGAACCCTCTGATGAACCCCCTGATGAACCTCCTAATGAACCTCTGATGAACCCCCTGATGAACCCCTGATGAACCTCCTGATGAACCTCTGATGAACCCCCTGATGAACCTCCTGATGAACCTCTGATGAACCTCCTAATGATCCCCCTGATGAACCTCCTAATGAACCCCCTGATGAACCTCCTGATGAACCTCCTGATGAACCTCCTGATGAACCTCTGATGAACCCCCTGATGAACATCCTGATGAACCTCCTGATGCACCTCCTGATGAACCCCCTGATGAACCTCCTGATGAACATCCTGATGAACCTCCTGATGAACCCCCTGATGAACCCCTGATGAACCTCCTGATGAACCTCTGATGAACCCCCTGATGAACATCCTGATGAACCTCCTGATGAACCTCTGATGAACCCCCTGATGAACCTCCTGATGAACCCCCTGATGAACCCCCTGATGAACCTCCTAATGAACCCCCTGATGAACATCCTGATGAACCCCCTGATGAACCCCCTGATGAACCTCCTGATGAACCTCTGATGAACCCCCTGATGAACCCCCTGATGAACCTCCTAATGAACCCCCTGATGAACATCCTGATGAACCCCCTGATAAACATCCTGATGAACCCCCTGATGAACCTCCTGATGAACCCCCTGATGAACCCCCTGATGAACCTCCCGATGAACCTCCTGATGAATATCCTGATGAACCCCCTGATGAACCTCCTGATGAACCTCTGATGAACCTCCTAATGATCCCCCTGATGAACCTCCTAATGAACCCCCTGATGAACCTCCTGATGAACCTCCTGATGAACATCCTGATGGACCCCCTGATCAACCTCCTGATGAACCCCCTGATGAACCCCCGATGAACCCCCTGATGAACCTCCTGATGAACCTCCTGATGAACATCCTGATGAACCCCCTGATGAACCTCCTGATGAACCTCTGATGAACCTCCTAATGAACCTCCTGATGAACCTCCTGATGAACCCCCTGATGAACCTCCTGATGAACATCCTGATGAACCTCCTGATGAACCCCCTGATGAACCCCCTGATGAACCTCCTGATGCACCTCCTGATGAACCCCCTGATGAACCTCCTGATGAACATCCTGATGAACCTCCTGATGAACCCCCTGATGAACCCCCTGATGAACCTCCTGATGAACCTCTGATGAACCCCCTGATGAACCTCCTGATGAACCCCCTGATGAACCCCCTGATGAACATCCTGATGAACCCCCTGATGAACATCCTGATGAACCCCCTGATGAACATCCTGATGAACCCCCTGATGAACCTCCTGATGAACCCCCTGATGAACCCCCTGATGAACCTCCTGATGAACCTCCTGATGAACATCCTGATGAACCCCCTGATGAACCTCCTGATGAACCTCTGATGAACCTCCTAATGAACCCCCTGATGAACCTCCTAATGAACCCCCTGATGAACCTCCTGATGAACCTCCTGATGAACATCCTGATGAACCCCCTGATGAACCTCCTGATGAACCCCCTGATGAACCTCCTGATGAACCTCCTGATGAACCTCCTGATGAACATCCTGATGAACCCCCTGATGAACCTCCTGATGAACCTCTGATGAACCTCCTAATGAACATCCTGATGAACCTCCTGATGAACCCCCTGATGAACCTCCTGATGAACCTCCTGATGAACCTCCTGATGAACCTCCTGATGAACATCCTGATGAACCCCCTGATGAACCTCCTGATGAACCTCTGATGAACCTCCTAATGAACCTCCTGATGAACCTCCTGATGAACATCCTGATGGATGAACCCCCTGATGAACCTCCTGATGGACCTCTGATGAACCTCCTGATGAACCTCCTGATGAACATCCTGATGAACCCCCTGATGAACCTCCTGATGAACCTCCTGATGAACCTCTGATGAACATCCTGATGAACCCCCTGATGAACCCCCTGATGAACCTCTGATGAACCTCCTAATGAACCTCCTGATGAACCTCCTGATGAACATCCTGATGAACCCCCTGATGAACCTCCTGATGAACCTCTGATGAACCCCCTGATGCACCTCCTAATGAACCCCCTGATGAACCTCCTGATGAACATCCTGATGAACCTCCTGATGAACCTCTGATGAACATCCTGATGAACCCCCTGATGAACCTCCTGATGAACCTCTGATGAACCCCCTGATGAACCCCCTGATGAACCCCCTGATGAACCTCCTAATGAACGCCCTGATGAACATCCTGATGAACCCCCTGATAAACATCCTGATGAACCCCCTGATGAACCTCCTGATGAACCCCCTGATGAACCCCCTGATGAACCTCCCGATGAACCTCCTGATGAATATCCTGATGAACCCCCTGATGAACCTCCTGATGAACCTCTGATGAACCTCCTAATGATCCCCCTGATGAACCTCCTAATGAACCCCCTGATGAACCTCCTGATGAACCTCCTGATGAACATCCTGATGAACCCCCTGATGAACCTCCTGATGAACCCCCTGATGAACCCCCTGATGAACCCCCTGATGAACCTCCTGATGAACCTCCTGATGAACATCCTGATGAACCCCCTGATGAACCTCCTGATGAACCTCTGATGAACCTCCTAATGAATCTCCTGATGAACCTCCTGATGAACCCCCTGATGAACCTCCTGATGAACATCCTGATGAACCTCCTGATGAACCCCCTGATGAACCCCCTGATGAACCTCCTGATGCACCTCCTGATGAACCCCCTGATGAACCTCCTGATGAACATCCTGATGAACCTCCTGATGAACCCCCTGATGAACCCCTGATGAACCTCCTGATGAACCTCTGATGAACCCCCTGATGGACATCCTGATGAACCCCCTGATGAACCCCCTGATGAACATCCTGATGAACCCCCTGATGAACATCCTGATGAACCCCCTGATGAACATCCTGATGAACCCCCTCATGAACCTCCTGATGAACCCCCTGATGAACCCCCTGATGAACATCCTGATGAACCTCCTGATGAACATCCTGATGAACCCCCTGATGAACCTCCTGATGAGCCTCTGATGAACCTCCTAATGAACCCCCTGATGAACCTCCTAATGAACCCCCTGATGAACCTCCTGATGAACCTCCTGATGAACATCCTGATGAACCCCCTGATGAACCTCCTGATGAACCCCCTGATGAACCTCCTGATGAACCTCCTGATGAACCTCCTGATGAACATCCTGATGAACCCCCTGATGAACCTCCTGATGAACCTCTGATGAACCTCCTAATGAACCTCCTGATGAACCTCCTGATGAACCCCCTGATGAACCTCCTGATGAACCTCCTGATGAACCTCCTGATGAACATCCTGATGAACCCCCTGATGAACCTCCTGATGAACCTCTGATGAACCTCCTAATGAACCTCCTGATGAACCTCCTGATGAACATCCTGATGGATGAACCCCCTGATGAACCTCCTGATGGACCTCTGATGAACCTCCTGATGAACCTCCTGATGAACATCCTGATGAACCCCCTGATGAACCTCCTGATGAACCTCCTGATGAACCTCTGATGAACATCCTGATGAACCCCCTGATGAACCCCCTGATGAACCTCTGATGAACCTCCTAATGAACCTCCTGATGAACCTCCTGATGAACATCCTGATGAACCCCCTGATGAACCTCCTGATGAACCTCTGATGAACCCCCTGATGCACCTCCTAATGAACCCCCTGATGAACCTCCTGATGAACATCCTGATGAACCTCCTGATGAACCTCTGATGAACATCCTGATGAACCCCCTGATGAACCTCCTGATGAACCTCTGATGAACCCCCTGATGAACCCTCTGATGAACCCCCTGATGAACCTCCTAATGAACCCCCTGATGAACATCCTGATGAACCACCTGATGAACCCCCTGATGAACCTCCTGATGAACCCCCTGATGAACCCCCTGATGAACCCCCTGATGAACCTCCTAATGAACCTCCTGATGAACCTCCTGATGAACCCCCTGATGAACCCCCTGATGAACCCCCTGATGAACCTCCTGATGAACATCCTGATGAACCCCCTGATGAACCTCCTGATGAACCTCTGATGAACCCCCTGATGAACCTCCTAATGAACCCCCTGATGAACCTCCTGATGAACATCCTGATGAACCTCCTGATGAACCCCCTGATGAACCTCCTGATGAACCTCCTGATGAACCTCCTGATGAACCTCCTGATGAACCCCCTGATGAACCTCCTGATGAACCTCTGATGAACCCCCTGATGAACCTCCTAATGAACCCCCTGATGAACCTCCTGATGAACCCCCTGATGAACCTCCTGATGAACCTCCTGATGAACCTCCTGATGAACCTCCTGATGGACCTCCTGCATCACAGCAGGTTTGTCCAGGTGATCTGTTCAGTTTGTCTCATGTTTTTGTAGATTTATGGAGAATTGTCATGTGGAGCCTGGGGGCGGAGCCTCGTACAGACTCATGCTGCTAACTGTGAGGAGGGTTTGAATAGGGCCTGGGACAGATCACTAGATTACTCAAACATGCGTGGCTCTTCAGGTTTGTGAAGAGGAACATTGTTAGAACATGAGATGCTGAAAAAGCAACTTCAGCAGAACATCTAGAACATCATGATGGAGTTTTTTCAGTGTAACAACATTAAAAAGACTAATGACACGTCACATTTGTGAGCAGCTCTGGAGTGAGAGGACCTCACTGAGAGGACCTCACTGAGAGGACCTCAGGGTGGCTCCCCGAGGCCCCCTGAGGGGCCACAGCAGGAGGAAGGGGGGGGGGGGGTGCTAAGCCGATTAAAGCTCCACTAAGCTGCAAAGCACCATGGGAATTCCACTTGCAACTGCACATGACCAAATCAACCCTGTGTGCCAGATGCCCTCCCAGGCTCCTCACACTTCAAACACAGCTGCTGGACCTTCACCTGCTGGACCTTCACCTGCCGGACCTTCACCTGCCGGACCTTCACCTGCCGGACCTTCACCTGCTGGACCTTCACCTGCCGAACCTTCACCTGCCGGACCTTCACCTGCCGGACCTTCACCTGCCGGACCTTCACCTGCCGAACCTTCACCTGCCGGACCTTCACCTACCAAACCTTCACCTGACACTGACCCCTGACGCTTTAATCTGTGAGGAATCTGAACTAGACACCTCCTGGAGACTCGGTCACTGCTCAACCCGCTCAGCCACAGTCCAGACCAGGTCAAGACCAGGTCAAGACCAAGTCTGGACTGAAGACTGCAGCTTTAACAGGAATTCAAATTCACTTCTGTAAAACTCTAACCTAAACCAGGACTAAACCAGAACTGAACCAGGACTAAACCAGAACTGAACCAGGACTAAACCAGAACTGAACCAGGACTGAACCAGGACTAAACCAGGACTAAACCAGAACTGAACCAGGACTAAACCAGAACTGAACCAGGACTAAACCAGAACTGAACCAGGACTGAACCAGGACTAAACCAGGACTAAACCAGAACTGAACCAGGACTAAACCAGAACTGAACCAGGACTGAACCAGGACTGAACCAGGACTAAACCAGAACTGAACCAGGATTAAACCAGAACTGAACCAGGACTAAACCAGGACTAAACCAGGACTGAACCAGGACTAAACCAGGACTAAACCAGAACTGAACCAGGATTAAACCAGAACTGAACCAGGACTAAACCAGGACTAATCATTATATCTTAGTACAACTGACAGATAAGTTTAATGCCATTGTGGAATATTCCAGCCAAAGGAGAAGTATGTGTGTGTGTGTGTGTGTGTGTGTGTATGTATGTGTGTGTGTGTGTGTGTGTGTGTGTGTGTGTGTGTATGTATGTGTGTGTGTGTGTGTGTGTGTGTGTGTGTGTGTGTGTATGTGTGTGTGTGTGTGTGTGTGTGTGTGTGTGTGTGTGTGTGTGTGTGTGTGTATGTGTGTGTGTGTGTGTGTGTGTGTGTGTGTGTGTATGTGTGTGTGTGTGTGTGTGTGTGTGTGTGTGTGTGTGTGTGTGTGTGTGTGTGTGTGTGTGTCGGGTGGAGTGGCGCAAGTGCACAGGGAATAAATCGACGCTGCGGGCGACGTTTTCGGCAAAACTCAAAACAGAGAAACTAATGTGCGTCGGCCCCGGTCCCGTGGCCCCGGTCTCGGCCCCGGCCCGCGCACCGCTCACCTGCTCCGGAGACTTCACTTGTGTCAGACTTTGTCCCGGCGTGTCCTGGGACTTCTCCCCGGGCAGCGCGCACTTGCAGCCGGCCTCCCTCTGCTCCTGTCCCGCCTGAAGCAGCGTGTGCGTGGGCTCTGACTCTCCTCCGGAAGGTTCCTGGATCTCTCCCGGGACTGTGCGCACTTGTACCCGGCCTCGGTCTCTCCTCTGTCCCGGTGGGTCCCTGGATCTCTCCCGGCTCTGTGCGCACTTGTACCCGGCCTCTGTGCGCTCCTGTCCCGCCGGATGGAGCGTGTGTGTGGGCTCTGTCCCGGACGCAGCTCTAGTCTGTCCCCCGGCGCGGCAGGTGGAGTCGGGGGGAGGATCTGTGGACCCTCCCCGCGTGGATCTGACACGGTGGAGCTGCGGTGTGACGCGTTCACGGTGTTTGGTCGTCGGGAAACACAAGTTCACGAACAGGAAGCACAGATTTACAAAGTGTGGTCCGGGGCCCGCCAGGGGTCGCCAAACAGCTCCACGCGGCCCCGCAGCTGTCTCACGTGGGGACAGGTCAAATTATGTCAGATGCCCTCCCGTCCCAATCTCAAACTACTGAGGCTGGTGGTGGACTAAACCAGGACTAAACCAGGTCTAAACCAGGACTAAACCAGGACTAAACCAGGTCTAAACCAGGTCTAAACCAGGACTAAACCAGGACTAAACCAGGTCTACACCAGGACTAAACCAGGACTAAAACAGATCTAAACCAGGTCTAAACCAGGACTAAACCAGGACTAAACCAGGTCTAAACCAGGACTAAACCAGGACTAAACCAGGTCTAAACCAGGTCTAAACCAGGACTAAACCAGGTCTAAACCAGGTCTAAAGCAGGACTAAAGCAGGACTAAACCAGGTCTAAAGCAGGACTAAACTAGGTCTAAACCAGAACTAAAGCAGGACTAAACCAGGACTAAACCAGGTCTAAACCAGGACTAAAGCAGGACTAAACCAGGTCTAAACCAGGACTAAACTAGGACTAAACCAGGTCTAAACCAGAACTAAAGCAGG
Source organism: Paratrypauchen microcephalus (assembly GCA_036785185.1). Taxonomy (NCBI): domain Eukaryota; kingdom Metazoa; phylum Chordata; class Actinopteri; order Gobiiformes; family Gobiidae; genus Paratrypauchen; species Paratrypauchen microcephalus. Next base: position 607,879 of record JAVJIX010000036.1, read on the forward strand.
ACTAAACCAGGTCTAAACATGTACATGATTGTTTTCGACAATAAAGCAAACTATGACTATGACTAAACCAGGACTAAACCAAGTCTAAACCAGGACTAAACCAGGTTTAAACCAGGACTAAACCAGGTCTAAACCAGGTCTAAACCAGGACTAAACCAGGTTTAAACCAGGACTAAACTAGGACTAAACCAGGTCTAAAGTAGGACTAAACCAGGACTAAACCAGGACTAAACCAAGACTAAACCAGGACTAAACCAAGACTAAACCAGGACTAAACCAGGACTAAACCAGGACTAAACCAGGACTAAACCAAGACTAAACCAGGACTAAACCAAGACTAAACCAGGACTAAACCAGGACTAAACCAGGTCTAAACCAGGACTAAACCAGGACTAAACCAGGACTAAACCAGGTCTAAACCAGGACTAAAGCAGGACTAAACCAGGTCTAAACCAGGACTAAAGCAGGACTAAACCAGGTCTAAACCAGGACTAAACTAGGACTAAACCAGGTCTAAACCAGGACTAAACCAGGACTAAACCAGGTCTAAACCAGGACTAAAGCAGGACTAAACCAGGTCTAAACCAGGACTAAACTAGGACTAAACCAGGTCTAAACCAGAACTAAAGCAGGACTAAACCAGGTCTAAACCAGGACTAAACCAAGTCTAAACCAGGACTAAACCAGGTTTAAACCAGGACTAAACCAGGTCTAAACCAGGTCTAAACCAGGACTAAACCAGGTTTAAACCAGGACTAAACTAGGACTAAACCAGGTCTAAAGTAGGACTAAACCAGGACTAAACCAGGACTAAACCAGGACTAAACCAAGACTAAACCAGGACTAAACCAAGTCTAAACCAGGACTAAACCAGGACTAAACCAAGACTAAACCAGGACTAAACCAAGACTAAACCAGGACTAAACCAGGACTAAACCAGGTCTAAACCAGGACTAAACCAGGGCCTGTCTTCCCCCTGATGAAGTTTGTGTTTTTCAGGTGTTGAAGTTAAACTATAATTGAGTTAAAGTCTGTTTTTGAGCAGCACACCTGGGTCTGCGGAGTCTAACCCACAGTTACACCGGATTCCAGCGCCAGGAGGAGGACGGAGGAGGACTCTGAGGAGGACTCTGAGGAGGACTCTGAGGAGGACTGAGGAGGACTCTGAGGAGGACTCTGAGGAGGACTGAGGAGGACTCTGAGGAGGACTGAGGAGGACTCTGAGGAGGACTCTGAGGAGGACTGAGGAGGACTCTGAGGAGGACTCTGAGGAGGACTGAGGAGGACTCTGAGGAGGACTGAGGAGGACTGAGGAGGACTCTGAGGAGGACTGAGGAGGACTCTGAGGAGGACTGAGGAGGACTGAGGAGGACTGAGGAGGACTCTGAGGAGAACTGAGGAGGACTGAGGAGGACTCTGAGGAGGACTGAGGAGGACTCTGAGGAGGACTCTGAGGAGGACTGAGGAGGACTCTGAGGAGGACACTGAGGAGGACTCTGAGGAGGACTCTGAGGAGGACTAGGAGGACTCTGAGGAGGACTCTGAGGAAGACTCTGAGGAGGACTCTGAGGAGGACTCTGAGGAGGACTGAGGAGGACTCTGAGGAGGACTCTGAGGAGGACTCTGAGGAGGACTCTGGGGAGGACTCTGAGGAGGACTCTGAGGAGGACTCTGAGGAGGACTGAGGAGGACTCTGAGGAGGACTCTGAGGAGGACTAAGGAGGACTGAGGAGGACTCTGAGGAGGACTCTGAGGAGGACTCTGAGGAGGACTCTGAGAAGGATTCTGAGGAGGACTCTGAGGAGGACTCTGAGGAGGACTCTGAGGAGGACTGAGGAGGACTCTGAGGAGGACTCTGAGGAGGACTCTGAGGAGGACTGAGGAGGACTCTGGGGAGGACTCTGGGGAGGACTCTGGGGCGGACTCTGAGGAGGACTCTGAGGAGGACTCTGAGGAGGACTCTGAGGAGGACTCTGAGGAGGACTCTGGGGAGGACTCTGGGGCGGACTCTGAGGAGGACTCTGAGGAGGACTCTGAGGAGGATTCTGAGGAGGACTCTGGGGCGGACTCTGAGGAGGACTCTGAGGAGGATTCTGAGGAGGACTGAGGAGGACTCTGAGGAGGACTCTGAGGAGGATTCTGAGGAGGACTGAGGAGAACTCTGAGGAGGACTCTGAGGAGGACTCTGAGGAGGACTCTGAGGAGGACTGAGGAGGACTCTGAGGAGGACTCTGAGGAGGACTCTGAGGAGGACTCTGAGGAGGACTCTGAGGAGGACTGAGGAGGACTCTGAGGAGGACTCTGGGGAGGACTCTGGGGAGGACTCTGGGGCGGACTCTGAGGAGGACTCTGAGGAGGACTCTGAGGAGGACTCTGAGGAGGACCGAGGAGGACTCTGAGGAGGACTGAGGAGGACTCTGGGGAGGACTCTGAGGAGGACTCTGGGGAGGACTCTGGGGCGGACTCTGAGGAGGACTCTGAGGAGGACTCTGAGGAGGACTCTGAGGAGGACTCTGAGGAGGATTCTGAGGAGGACTCTGAGGAGGACTCTGAGGAGGACTGAGGAGGACTCTGAGGAGGACTGAGGAGGACTCGGGGGAGGACTCTGGGGAGGACTCTGAGGAGGACTCTGAGGAGGACTCTGGGGAGGACTCTGGGGAGGACTCTGAGGAGGACTCTGAGGAGGATTCTGAGGAGGACTCTGGGGCGGACTCTGAGGAGGACTCTGAGGAGGATTCTGAGGAGCATCTGAGGAGGACTCTGAGGAGGACTCTGGGGAGGACTCTGGGGAGGACTCTGGGGAGGACTCTGGGGAGGACTCTGAGGAGGACTCTGGGGCGGACTCTGAGGAGGACTCTGAGGAGGACTCTGAGGAGGACTCTGAGGAGGACTGAGGAGGACTCTGGGGAGGACTCTGGGGAGGACTCTGAGGAGGACTCTGGGGAGGACTCTGGGGAGGACTCTGGGGAGGACTCTGGGGAGGACTCTGGGGCGGACTCTGAGGAGGACTCTGAGGAGGACTCTGAGGAGGACTCTGGGGAGGACTCTGGGGAGGACTCTGGGGAGGACTCTGAGGAGGACTCTGGGGCGGACTCTGAGGAGGATTCTGAGGAGGATTCTGAGGAGGACTCTGAGGAGGACTCTGAGGAGGATTCTGAGGAGGACTGTGAGGAGGACTCTGAGGAGGACTCTGAGGAGGACTCTGAGGAGGATTGTGAGGAGGACTCTGGGGAGGACTCTGAGGAGGACTGAGGAGGACTCGGGGGAGGACTCTGGGGAGGACTCTGAGGAGGACTCTGAGGAGGACTCTGGGGAGGACTCTGGGGAGGACTCTGAGGAGGACTCTGAGGAGGACTCTGGGGCGGACTCTGAGGAGGACTCTGAGGAGGACTCTGAGGAGGACTCTGAGGAGGACTCTGAGGAGGACTGAGGAGGACTCTGGGGAGGACTCTGGGGCGGACTCTGAGGAGGACTCTGAGGAGGACTCTGAGGAGGACTCTGAGGAGGACTCTGAGGAGGACTCTGAGGAGGACTCTGAGGAGGACTCTGAGGAGGACTCTGAGGAGGACTCTGAGGAGGACTGAGGAGGACTCTGAGGAGGACTCTGGGGAGGACTCTGAGGAGGACTCTGAGGAGGACTGAGGAGGACTCTGAGGAGGACTCTGGGGAGGACTCTGGGGCGGACTCTGAGGAGGACTGAGGAGGACTCGGGGGAGGACTCTGGGGAGGACTCTGAGGAGGACTCTGAGGAGGACTCTGGGGAGGACTCTGGGGAGGACTCTGAGGAGGACTCTGAGGAGGACTCTGAGGAGGACACTGAGGAGGACTCTGAGGGAGATTTTGATTTTACTGGTTTTATTGTTTTAGGACTAGTATGATCAAATTTTTTATCAATTTACCTTTTGTCATCTTTTTATTTTATTTATTTGAATTAGGACAATACATATTAATCACCATGACGACAAACAGCATCAATGTAAATATGACGGAATTAGCACAAGAGCTACTTCACATCTGCTGTCCTCAGGCAGGTCAGAACAGAAGAACATTTAGAGGAACACAGAAGAGACAGAAGTGCAGCACGTTCACCACAACAGACCGTTCTCTGAGTTTCAGAAGAACATCTACCTGTAAGAGCAGGTTTGATTATTTTACCAATGTTTCAGAGAATTCTTGAAGGTTGAGGAGGACCCACAGTTCCTGACACGAGCAGGTCATGTGTTCCACGACTGTGATCTTCTGATAGACTTCACCGTTTGTCCAAATTTGGTCCTGCGTCTCTGTATGTTCTGGTCGTTTTTTACTTATAAAATCCATTAACTCATTCAATCCCCCAGACTGCCAGAGGTTTTAGAGCATTTTCACTGATTTTACAAGACTCACAGAATACTGAGTTCTTTGACTATATAAACATGGCACACATCAAAATAAAGTGTAGACTCTCTTCTTTCACCTGGAAAAAAATATGCTTCTAACCTTTTCGGTTCTCAAGTAATTGATAGTAGAACAGGGTAGTTTCTGCAAAAACACTGTTTTTATATGTGTAAATAAAAACTGTACTTTGCCATCAAAAATCTCTTTCTCTGTTGTTTTAGATGTTTGAGGTGTCACTAAATCAATAAGTATTGACGTCAAAATCACTGATCTGCTAGAAATCCCTCTTTGCAAAAAACGCTTGTTTTCTCCACTTTGTGGTAAAAAAAAATAGCGTTTTTGCTGAAACTACCCTATGTTCTACCATCAATTACTTGAGAACCGAAAAGGTTAGATGCATAATTTTTTTCAGGTGAAAGGAGAGAGTCTACACTTTATTTTGATGTGTGCCATGTTTATATAGTCAAAGAACTCTTCTTGTCTTGTAATATCGGTGAAAATACACTAAAACCTCTGGCACTCTGGGGGATTGAATTCTGAAAACAGGCCGGCAGTGAATGAGTTAATGGTGGAGGAGCGAGTCCATTTAAAACTTTAAAAACAAGGCAAGCATCCGTAAATACCTGAGAACGTTCAAGATCCAAAATATTATACTTAAGACATTACAATAGTGATACTGTAAAGCAGGAGTGCTCAACCTTTTTTTAACCGAGATCTACTTTTGAGGTCGATGTTGTGCCGAGATCTACCAAGAGTAGTAGTGTTTCCTCCAGTGAGAGTGGTACAAGTCGGCGCTCACAAATGTACACAAACGTTCTTCTCGTCATGTGAAAATAGTATATGAACTCCGTGTCAGTGAAGCGGTGAAGCACGTAGCAATCCCACCGCTCTCGTCTGCGACTCTGCACCAACACGTTCATTTCTACGGACGTTGCTGCCGCTGCCCCACAAAACACCGTGGCCAAAAACCTCGTCCTTCTCCAATCCAATCCAATCCAACTTTATTTCTATAGCACATTTTATAAACAGAGACAGTTTCCAAAGTGCTGCACATAAAATTAATAGAACTTAATAACATTACTAAAATAGCAATAAATAAAGTGCTAATAATACAATCACTAAAAACAAAAGCAATTATAAAAACATTACTAAAAAAGCAATAAATAAAGTGATAATAATAAAATAACTAAAAACTCCTTCTCCTCCTCAAAACAAATAAGCTGTACATGTTCTGGCTCCAGGTCTAAACCAGGACTAAACCAGGACTAAACTAGGTCTAAACCAGGACTAAACCAGGACTAAACTAGGTCTAACCCAGGTCTAAACCAGGACTAACCCAAGTCTAAACCAGGACTAAACCAGGACTAAACTAGGTCTAAACCAGGACTAACCCAAGTCTAAACCAGGACTAAACCAGGACTAAACTAGGTCTAAACCAGGACTAAACCAGGACTAAACTAGGTCTAACCCAGGTCTAAACCAGGACTAAACTAGGTCTAACCCAGGTCTAAACCAGGACTAAACCAGGACTAACCCAAGTCTAAACCAGGACTAAACCAGGACTAAACAAGGTCTAACCCAGGTCTAAACCAGGACTAAACCAGGTCTAAACCAGGACTAAACCAGGACTAAACCAGGTCTAAGCCAGGACTAAACCACGACTAAACCAGGACTAAACCAGGACTAAACCAGGACTACACCAGGTCTAAACCAGGTCTAAACCAGGTCTAAACCAGGTCTAAACCAGGACTAAACCAGGTCTAAACCAGGACTAAACCAGGACTAAACTAGGTCTAAACCAGGACTAAACCAGGACTAAACCAGGACTAACCCAAGTCTAAACCAGGACTAAACCAGGACTAAACTAGGTCTAAACCAGGTCTAAACCAGGACTAAACCAGGACTAAACTAGGTCTAAACCAGGACTAAACCAGGACTAAACTAGGTCTAACCCAGGTCTAAACCAGGACTAACCCAAGTCTAAACCAGGACTAAACCAGGACTAACCCAAGTCTAAACCAGGACTAAACCAGGACTAAACTAGGTCTAACCCAGGTCTAAACCAGGACTAAACCAGGTCTAAACCAGGTCTAAACCAGGACTAAACCAGGACTAAACCAGGTCTAAGCCAGGACTAAACCAGGTCTAAACCAGGACTAAACCAGGACTAAACTAGGTCTAACCCAGGTCTAAACCAGGACTAACCCAAGTCTAAACCAGGACTAAACCAGGACTAAACTAGGTCTAACCCAGGTCTAAACCAGGACTAAACCAGGTCCAAACCAGGACTAAACCAGGTCTAAACCAGGACTAAACCAGGACTAAACAAGGTCTAACCCAGGTCTAAACCAGGACTAACCCAAGTCTAAACCAGGACTAAACCAGGACTAAACTAGGTCTAACCCAGGTCTAAACCAGGTCTAAATCAGGTCCAAACCAGGACTAAACCAGGTCTAAACCAGGACTAAACCAGGACTAAACTAGGTCTAACCCAGGTCTAAACCAGGTCTAAATCAGGTCTAAACCAGGACTAAACTAGGTCTAACCCAGGTCTAAACCAGGACTAAACCAGGACTAAACTAGGTCTAACCCAGGTCTAAACCAGGACTAAACCAGGACTAAACTAGGTCTAGCCCAGGTTTAACCAGGTCTAAATCAGGTCTAAACCAGGACTAAACCAGGTCCAAACCAGGTCTAAACCAGGACTAAACCAGGACTAAACTAGGTCTAACCCAGGTCTAAACCAGGTCCAAATCAGGTCTAAACCAGGACTAAACCAGGTCTAAATCAGGTCTAAACCAGGACTAAACCAGGTCCAAACCAGGACTAAACCAGGTCTAAACCAGGACTAAACCAGGACTAAACTAGGTCTAACCCAGGTCTAAACCAGGTCTAAACCAGGACTAAACCAGTTCTAAACCAGGACTAAACTAGGTCTAACCCAGGTCTAAACCAGGACTAAACCAGGTCTAAACTAGGTCTAACCCAGGACTAAACCAGGTCTAAACCAGGACTAAACCAGTTCTAAACCAGGACTAAACTAGGTATAAACCAGGTCTAAACCAGGACTAAACTAGGTCTAACCCAGGTTTAAACCAGGACTAAACCAGGACTAAACTAGGTCTAACCCAGGTCTAAACCAGGACTAAACCAGGACTAAACTAGGTCTAACCCAGGTCTAAACCAGGTCTAAATCAGGTCTAAACCAGGACTAAACCAGGTCCAAACCAGGACTAAACCAGGTCTAAACCAGGACTAAACCAGGACTAAACTAGGTCTAAACCAGGTCTAAACCAGGACTAAACTAGGTCTAACCCAGGTCTAAACCAGGACTAAACCAGGACTAAACTAGGTATAACCCAGGTCTAAACCAGGTCTAAATCAGGTCTAAACCAGGACTAAACCAGGTCCAAACCAGGACTAAACCAGGTCTAAACCAGGACTAAACCAGGACTAAACTAGGTCTAACCCAGGTCTAAACCAGGTCTAAATCAGGTCTAAACCAGGACTAAACTAGGTCTAACCCAGGTCTAAACCAGGACTAAACCAGGACTAAACTAGGTCTAACCCAGGTCTAAACCAGGTCCAAATCAGGTCTAAACCAGGACTAAACCAGGTCTAAACCAGGTCTAAACCAGGACTAAACCAGGTCTAAACTAGGTCTAACCCAGGACTAAACCAGGTCTAAACCAGGACTAAACCAGTTCTAAACCAGGACTAAACTAGGTATAAACCAGGTCTAAACCAGGACTAAACTAGGTCTAACCCAGGTTTAAACCAGGTCTAAATCAGGACTAAACCAGGTCTAAACTAGGTCTAACCCAGGACTAAACCAGGTGTAAACCAGGACTAAACCAGGTCTAAACCAGGACTAAACTAGGTATAAACCAGGTCTAAACCAGGACTAAACCAGGACTAAACAAGGTCTAACCCAGGTCTAAACCAGGACTAACCCAAGTCTAAACCAGGACTAAACTAGGTCTAACCCAGGTCTAAACCAGGTCTAAATCAGGTCCAAACCAGGACTAAACCAGGTCTAAACCAGGACTAAACCAGGACTAAACTAGGTCTAACCCAGGTCTAAACCAGGTCTAAATCAGGTCTAAACCAGGACTAAACTAGGTCTAACCCAGGTCTAAACCAGGACTAAACCAGGACTAAACTAGGTCTAACCCAGGTCTAAACCAGGACTAAACCAGGACTAAACTAGGTCTAACCCAGGTCTAAACCAGGTCTAAATCAGGTCTAAACCAGGACTAAACCAGGTCCAAACCAGGACTAAACCAGGTCTAAACCAGGACTAAACCAGGACTAAACTAGGTCTAACCCAGGTCTAAACCAGGTCTAAATCAGGTCTAAACCAGGACTAAACTAGGTCTAACCCAGGTCTAAACCAGGACTAAACCAGGACTAAACTAGGTCTAACCCAGGTCTAAACCAGGTCTAAATCAGGTCTAAACCAGGACTAAACCAGGTCTAAACCAGGTCTAAACCAGGATTAAACCAGGTCTAAACTAGGTCTAACCCAGGACTAAACCAGGTCTAAACCAGGACTAAACCAGGTCTAAACCAGGACTAAACTAGGTATAAACCAGGTCTAAACCAGGACTAAACTAGGTCTAACCCAGGTTTAAACCAGGTCTAAATCAGGACTAAACCAGGTCTAAACTAGGTCTAACCCAGGACTAAACCAGGTGTAAACCAGGACTAAACCAGGTCTAAACCAGGACTAAACTAGGTATAAACCAGGTCTAAACCAGGACTAATCTAGGTCTAACCCAGGTTTAAACCAGGTCTAAACCAGGACTAAACCAGGTCTAAACCAGGTCTAAACCAGGACTAAACCAAGACTAAACTAGGTCTAAACCAGGACTAAACCAGGACTAAACTACAGTAGGTCTAACCCAGGTCTAAACCAGGTCTAAATCAGGTCTAAACCAGGTCTAAACCAGGACTAAACTAGGTCTAAATCAGGTCTAAACCAGGACTAAACCAGGTCTAAACCAGGTCTAAACTAGGTCTAACCCAGGACTAAACCAGGTCTAAACCAGGACTAAACCAGGTCTAAACCAGGACTAAACTAGGTATAAACCAGGCCTAAACCAGGACTAAACTAGGTCTAACCCAGGTTTAAACCAGGTTTAAACCAGGACTAAACCAGGACTAAACCAGGACTAAACTAGGTCTAAACCAGGACTAAACCAGGACTAAACCAGGACTAAACCAGGACTAAACCAGGACTAAACTAGGTCTAACCCTAGGAAATGTGAACAACCTCGCAAAAAAAAATGGGATTTCACAGAAAGTTGGTTATTGAGCATTAAGCCCTGCAGTCTGAACTAGTCTAAATTGCTATACTGATGACATCTTGGAGAAGCTCAAAGTTTTGCACAGAGGAATGGGAAGACCTTGAGAAGGGAAGATGTGGAAAATGAAATGCAGCTGCTCGCCCCAAACCCAAACAACCTGAATCTTATCAGCCTTCCCCAGCTCGACCAAGGCCGGCTGGAGTCCCCCCGGAGACGACGGCAGGGAGAGGCCCAACTGACCCTTCAGCATGGCACCCTTCAGCATAGACCTAGGGTAGACCTGGTTTAGACTTGGTTTAGTCCTGGTTTAAACCTGGTTTAGTCCTGGTTTAGACCTGGGCTAGACCTGGGTTAGTCCTGGTTTAGACCTGGTTTAGACCTAGGGTAGACCTGGGTTAGACCTGGGTTAGTCCTGGGTTAGTCCTGGGTTAGACCTGGTTTAGTCCTGGTTTAAAACTGGTTTAAACCTGGTTTAGACCTGGTTTAGACCTGGTTTAGTCCTGGGTTAGACCTGGTTTAGTCCTGGTTTAAAACTGGTTTAAACCTGGTTTAGACCTGGTTTAGTCCTGGGTTAGACCTGGTTTAGACCTGGTTTAGTCCTGGTTTAAACCTGGTTTAGACCTGGTTTAGTCCTGGGTTAGACCTGGTTTAGTCCTGGTTTAGACCTGGTTTAGACCTGGGTTAGACCTGGGTTAGACCTGGGTTAGACCTGGTTTAGTCCTGGTTTAGTCCTGGTTTAGACCTGGTTTAGACCTGGGTTAGACCTGGGTTAGACTTGGGTTAGACCTGGTTTAGACCTGGGTTAGTCCTGGTTTAGACCTGGTTTAGACCTTGGTTAGACCTGGTTTTAACCTGGGTTAGTCCTGGTTTAGTCCTGGGTTAGACCTGGGTTAGTCCTGGTTTAGACCTGGTTTAGACCTGGGTTAGACCTGGGTTGGACCTGGTTTAAACCTGGGTTAGTCCTGGTTTAGACCTGGTTTAGTCCTGGTTTAGACCTGGTTTAGACCTGGGTTAGACCTGGGTTGGACCTGGTTTAAACCTGGGTTAGTCCTGGTTTAGACCTGGTTTAGTCCTGGTTTAGACCTGGTTTAGACCTAGTTTAGACCTGAGTTAGACCTGGTTTAAACCTGGGTTAGTCCTGGTTTAGACCTGGTTTAGACCTGGGTTAGACCTGGGTTAGACCTGGTTTAAACCTGGGTTAGTCCTGGTTTAAACCTGGGTTAGTCCTGGTTTAGACCTGGTTTAGTCCTGGTTTAAACCTGGGTTAGACCTGGTTTAAACCTGGGTTAGTCCTGGTTTAGACCTGGTTTAGTCCTGGTTTAGACCTGGTTTAGACCTAGTTTAGACCTGGCGGGCGCCCACGTGGCTGCAGGACCCGGACGTAAGTGTAAAAAGACTTCAACAGTGGGAAAACGTTACAAAAACTGAACTTTTCCAGACAATAAAAACGATAGTGACGGTAAAACATTTCATCAATATATTCCATTTCATTCACAATTATTAATCAGTTGTGATCAGAAAGCTTCATTTATATGCGCCACAGCTTAGTTTTCTTTTTCGTACAAACACATTACACTGGATTTTATGGATTTTTAAATGTCGTTATTGGACTTGATCCTTTGATTTGTTTGTCAAGACTTTTCCATAAATGAACTCCTTTCACAGCGACGCTTCGATCAATAACCTCAGGTCTGAGTCTGGGTTTTTAAACATGTCCGTTCCTGTTCCTGGTTAAGTCCTGGTTTAGTCCTGGGTTAGACCTGGTTTAAACCTGGTTTAGTCCTGGGTTAGTCCTGGTTTAGACCTGGTTTAGACCTGGGTTAGACCTGGGCTAGACCTGGGTTAGTCCTGGTTTAAACCTGGTTTAGACCTGGGTTAGTCCTGGTTTAGACCTGGTTTAGACCTGGGTTAGACCTGGTTTAAACCTGGTTTAGTCCTGGGTTAGTCCTGGTTTAGACCTGGTTTAGACCTGGGTTAGACCTGGGTTAGTCCTGGTTTAGACCTGGGTTAGACCTGGGTTAGTCCTGGTTTAAACCTGGTTTAGACCTGGGTTAGACCTGGGTTAGTCCTGGTTTAGACCTGGTTTAGTCCTGGTTTAGACCTGGGCTAGACCTGGGTTAGACCTGGGCTAGACCTGGGTTAGTCCTGGTTTAGACCTGGTTTAGACTTGGTTTAGTCCTGGGTTAGACCTGGTTTAGTCCTGGTTTAGTCCTGGTTTAGTCCTGGTTTAGACCTGGTTTAGACCTGGTTTAGACCTGGGATAGACCTGGGTTAGTCCTGGTTTAGACCTGGTTTAGACCTGGTTTAGACCTGGGTTAGACCTGGTTTAGACCTGGTTTAGACCTGGTTTAGACCTGGTTTAGACCTGGGTTAGACCTGGGTTAGTCCTGGTTTAGACCTGGTTTAGACCTGGTTTAGACTTCGTTTAGTCCTGGTTTAGTCCTGGGCTAGACCTGGTTTAGTCCTGGTTTAAACCTGGTTTAGTCCTGGTTTAGACCTGGTTTAGACCTGGGCTAGACCTGGGTTAGTCCTGGTTTAGACCTGGTTTAGACCTAGGGTAGACCTAGGTTAGACCTGGGTTAGTCCTGGGTTAGACCTGGTTTAGTCCTGGTTTAAACCTGGTTTAGACCTGGTTTAGTCCTGGGTTAGACCTGGTTTAGTCCTGGGTTAGACCTGGTTTAGACCTGGGCTAGACCTGGGTTAGTCCTGGTTTAGACCTGGTTTCGACCTAGGGTAGACCTGGGTTAGACCTGAGTTAGTCCTGGGCTAGACCTGGTTTAGTCCTGGTTTAAACCTGGTTTAGACCTGGTTTAGACCTGGTTTAAACCTGGTTTAGACCTGGTTTAGACCTGGTTTAGTCCTGGGTTAGACCTGGTTTAGTCCTGGTTTAGACCTGGTTTAGACCTGGGTTAGACCTGGGTTAGACCTGGGTTAGTCCTGGTTTAGACCTGGTTTAGACCTGGTTTAGTCCTGGGTTAGACCTGGTTTAGACCTGGTTTAGTCCTGGTTTAAACCTGGTTTAGACCTGGTTTAGACCTGGTTTAGTCCTGGGTTAGACCTGGTTTAGTCCTGGTTTAGACCTGGTTTAGACCTGGGTTAGACCTGGGTTAGACCTGGTTTAGTCCTGGTTTAGTCCTGGGTTAGTCCTGGTTTAGACCTGGGTTAGTCCTGGTTTAGTCCTGGTTTAGTCCTGGTTTAGACCTGGTTTAGACCTGGTTTAGTCCTGGGTTAGACCTGGTTTAGACCTGGTTTAGTCCTGGTTTAAACCTGGTTTAGACCTGGTTTAGTCCTGGGTTAGACCTGGTTTAGTCCTGGTTTAGATCTGGTTTAGACCTGGGTTAGACCTGGGTTAGTCCTGGTTTAGACCTGGGTTAGACCTGGGTTAGACCTGGTTTAGTCCTGGTTTAAACCTGGTTTAGACCTGGGTTAGTCCTGGTTTAGACCTGGGTTAGACCTGGTTTAATCCTGGGTTAAACCTGGTTTAGACCTGGTTTAAACCTGGTTTAGACCTGGTTTAATCCTGGGTTAGACCTGGTTTAGACCTGGTTTAGTCCTGGTTTAAACCTGGTTTAGACCTGGTTTAGACCTGGTTTAGTCCTGGGTTAGACCTGGTTTAGTCCTGGTTTAGACCTGGTTTAGACCTGGGTTAGACCTGGGTTAGTCCTGGTTTAGACCTGGGTTAGACCTGGGTTAGACCTGGGTTAGTCCTGGTTTAGACCTGGGTTAGTCCTGGTTTAGACCTGGGTTAGACCTGGTTTAATCCTGGGTTAGACCTGGTTTAGACCTGGTTTAAACCTGGTTTAAACCTGGTTTAGACCTGGTTTAATCCTGGGTTAGACCTGGTTTAGACCTGGTTTAGTCCTGGTTTAAACCTGGTTTAGACCTGGTTTAGACCTGGTTTAGTCCTGGGTTAGACCTGGTTTAGTCCTGGTTTAGTCCTGGTTTAGACCTGGGTTAGACCTGGTTTAGACCTGGGTTAGTCCTGGTTTAGACCTGGGTTAGACCTGGTTTAAACCTGGGTTAGACCTGGGTTAGTCCTGGTTTAGACCTGGGTTAGTCCTGGTTTAGACCTGGTTTAGACCTGGTTTAGACCTGGGTTAGTCCTGGTTTAGTCCTGGGTTAGACCTGGGTTAGTCCTGGTTTAGACCTGGTTTAGACCTGGGTTAGACCTGGGTTAGACCTGGTTTAGACCTAGTTTAGACCTGGTTTAGTCCTGGTTTAAACCTGGTTTAGACCTGGTTTAGACCTGGTTTAGTCCTGGGTTAGACCTGGTTTAGTCCTGGTTTAGTCCTGGTTTAGACCTGGTTTAGACCTGGTTTAGACCTGGGTTAGTCCTGGTTTAGACCTGGGTTAGACCTGGTTTAAACCTGGGTTAGACCTGGGTTAGTCCTGGTTTAGACCTGGGTTAGTCCTGGTTTAGTCCTGGGTTAGACCTGGGTTAGTCCTGGTTTAGACCTGGTTTAGACCTGGGTTAGACCTGGGTTAGACCTAGTTTAGACCTGGTTTAGACCTGGTTTAGTCCTGGTTTAGACCTAGTTTAGACCTGGTTTAGACCTGGTTTAGACCTGGTTTAGACCTGGGTTAGTCCTGGTTTAGTCCTGGGTTAGACCTGGGTTAGTCCTGGTTTAGACCTGGTTTAGACCTGGGTTAGACCTGGGTTAGACCTAGTTTAGACCTGGTTTAGACCTGGTTTAGTCCTGGTTTAGACCTAGTTTAAACCTGGTTTAGTCCTGGTTTAGTCCTGGTTTAGACCTGGGTTAGTCCTGGTTTAGACCTGGTTTAGACCTGGGTTAGACCTGGGTTAGACCTAGTTTAGACCTGGTTTAGACCTGGTTTAGTCCTGGTTTAGTCCTGGTTTAGTCCTGGGTTAGACCTGGGTTAGTCCTGGTTTAGTCCTGGTTTAGACCTGGGTTAGTCCTGGTTTAGACCTGGGTTAGTCCTGGTTTAGTCCTGGTTTAGTCCTGGTTTAGACCTGGTTTAGACCTGGTTTAGTCCTGGGTTAGACCTGGTTTAGACCTGGTTTAGTCTTGGTTTAAACCTGGTTGAGACCTGGTTTAGATCTGGTTTAGACCTGGGTTAGACCTGGGTTAGTCCTGGTTTAGACCTGGGTTAGACCTGGGTTAGACCTGGTTTAGTCCTGGTTTAAACCTGGTTTAGACCTGGGTTAGTCCTGGTTTAGACCTGGGTTAGACCTGGTTTAATCCTGGGTTAAACCTGGTTTAGACCTGGTTTAAACCTGGTTTAGACCTGGTTTAATCCTGGGTTAGACCTGGTTTAGACCTGGTTTAGTCCTGGTTTAAACCTGGTTTAGACCTGGTTTAGACCTGGTTTAGTCCTGGGTTAGACCTGGTTTAGTCCTGGTTTAGACCTGGTTTAGGCCTGGGTTAGACCTGGGTTAGTCCTGGTTTAGACCTGGGTTAGTCCTGGTTTAGACCTGGGTTAGACCTGGGTTAGACCTGGGTTAGTCCTGGTTTAGACCTGGTTTAATCCTGGGTTAGACCTGGTTTAGACCTGGTTTAAACCTGGTTTAGACCTGGTTTAATCCTGGGTTAGACCTGGTTTAGACCTGGTTTAGTCCTGGTTTAAACCTGGTTTAGACCTGGTTTAGACCTAGTTTAGACCTGGTTTAGACCTGGTTTAGACCTGGTTTAGACCTAGTTTAGACCTGGTTTAGACCTGGTTTAGACCTGGTTTAGACCTGGTTTAGACCTGGTTTAGTCCTGGTTTAGTCCTGGGTTAGACCTGGGTTAGTCCTGGTTTAGACCTGGTTTAGACCTGGGTTAGACCTGGGTTAGACCTAGTTTAGACCTGGTTTAGACCTGGTTTAGTCCTGGTTTAGACCTAGTTTAGACCTGGTTTAGACCTGGTTTAGACCTGGTTTAGTCCTGGTTTAGTCCTGGTTTAGTCCTGGGTTAGACCTGGGTTAGTCCTGGTTTAGTCCTGGTTTAGACCTGGGTTAGTCCTGGTTTAGTCCTGGTTTAGACCTGGTTTAGACCTGGTTTAGACCTAGTTTAGACCTGGTTTAGACCTGGGTTAGACCTGGGTTAGTCCTGGTTTAGTCCTGGTTTAGACCTGGTTTAGACCTGGTTTAGACCTGGTTTAGTCCTGGTTTAGTCCTGGGTTAGACCTGGGTTAGTCCTGGTTTAGACCTGGTTTAGACCTGGGTTAGACCTGGTTTAGACCTAGTTTAGACCTGGTTTAGACCTGGTTTAGTTCTGAATAAAAAAAATCTGCCACAGTGCGACAGTCTCCCTCTACTGGACAGAAAGAGTAACTGCAATAACATTTACACTTAAACGAGTTAAACCTCTGAGACTTCCATAATTATATCAAATAAACACTTCAAACTGCAAGATATTTTATTCACTCAACAAAAAAAAACATTTATTCTCGACGTCATTGGGTGTATTTCCTGCCATGTCAATTATATCAGGTAAAATTAATGAAATAAAATGTTTCCCTGTCGTTTATTTCGTGTTAAATGATAAATCCATAACTTCGGTTCTGAATCTGGGTTTTTTAAACATGTCGGTTCCTTTTAAATTGTAGTTCTTGTTCTCGTCTCGAACAGTCTTTGAATATTTACTGGAAACACTCTGCACTTTGCTTTATCCATGACTTTGAGGAGACTTAATTCAACAAAATCACACATTTCAACACTTTAAGTTGAACAGATAATGGGTTGGATAATAAATAATGTCTGTAGGTGAGTTTTACATGTCGACCTCCACATTTCCACACAGAACATCAGATATGGAGCGATTCTGGAGTTACACGAGGTTAATAATGCTGCAGTGTTTGTGTTTGGAACGTCCAGGTCCCATTTCGATTCCTTTGTACGTCTGGTACGTGTGAAGAAACTGACAAAAGTTTAGTTTATTTGATTTATTTGACAGGGACAATGTACAGCAGGCCTGGACTGGTAATCTGGCATACCGGGCATTTTCCCGGTGGGCCGACAGTCCTAGGGGCTGATGCCCTTCTTTTTTTTTTTTTTTTACTTAGAGGCCGGCCCACAATTTAGGATTGAACCAGGACTAATCAGGTCTAAATCAGGACTAAATCAGGTCTGAACCAGGTCTAAACCAGGACTAATCAAGTCTAAATCAGGACTAAATCAGGTCTGAACCAGGACTAAACCAGGACTAATCAAGTCTAAATCAGGACTAAATCAGGTCTGAACCAGGACTAAACCAGGACTAATCAAGTCTAAATCAGGACTAAATCAGGTCTGAACCAGGACTAAACCAGGACTAAATCAGGACTGAACCAGGACTAAACCAGGACTAAATCAGGACTGAACCAGGACTAATCAGGTCTAAATCAGGACTAAATCAGGTCTGAACCAGGACTAAACCAGGACTAAATCAGGACTAAACCAGGACTAAACCAGGACTAATCAGGTCTAAATCAGGACTAAATCAGGTCTGAACCAGGACTAAACCAGGACTAAATCAGGACTAAACCAGGACTAAACCAGGACTAATCAAGTCTAAATCAGGACTAAATCAGGTCTGAACCAGGACTAAACCAGGACTAAATCAGGACTGAACCAGGACTAAACCAGGACTAATCAGGTCTAAATCAGGACTAAATCAGGTCTGAACCAGGACTAAACCAGGACTAAATCAGGACTGAACCAGGACTAATCAGGTCTAAATCAGGTCTGAACCAGGACTAATCAGGTCTAAATCAGGACTAAATCAGGTCTGAACCAGGACTAAACCAGGACTAATTATGATGGGCCGGTCTAAGCCAAAAATGCCAGGGCCATTTTTTTGTCCCAGTCCAGACCTGATGTACAGGAGCATTAATCACAAAAAAAGGAAGCTAATTTCCCGCTGCAGTCCCTGAGACAAACAACATCACAAACAGTGAACATAAAGCAGAAAAACTATTCAATTCAGAATATTTACAGTGGCGGTTGTAGCGATGTAACGCCAACTTAACCTCCTGAGACCCGCCCATTCATTTGTGTCCTTTATAGTGCACATCCAGTTAAAGGAAAAGTAACATTTCTTTACAATCTGAGCCTTATTTCGGTAATAAAACAAGTTGTTTTACTCACCCATAGCACTTTGGTGTCATATGGAGCACTTCCAGAGATGTTTTAGATTAGCGTTAACCTAGCGCAACTTCTAGCCATAGCTCAGGGCATATAATATATTCCCCGAGCATGTAATATGCCTAGGGTGACCATTCGTCCGGATTTCGTCCGGACAGTCCGGTTTTAGAGCTGTCTGTCCGGCCGTCTGTCACGTGTCCTCCTTTTTTACATTTTGTCCTCCTTTCGGACTCTCGTCGGCCACCGTAGCATAAATCGTCATAAATCCCCACCCATTATTTACACTTCCTACTCTGCGATGTTCGCCGTTTCCCAATTCAGCGAATGCACGGTTCGGAGTGTGGTCTCAGTCTGCAGTCGAGGCGGTGCATACTCGCTGAGCCCTGAGTGCAGTCCAGGGATCACATGGGCGTCTGTGAAATGGAACAGATCCCGCCTCAGCTCAGTGAGCCGGGTGGTCTGCTCCTTGTTCCCTACAGACAAAAATATTATTCTATTGCGACTAGTAATACTTGGAATTGGGACATGGCCAATGTTCCCCCTAATTTTTAATGTGTCTGAGCAAACACACAAACTCCCTGAGCGCTCCTTGGATCCCTGTGCGCGACATCCGAAATACCCCCCTCCTCCCGCGCGGCTCGCACATAAAAAAATGACCCCGCGGCTGAATAAAAAGCGGAGATCCGCTAAAAGCTCTTTCATCCCTGATTTACAGTAAACGTTGGACATGGTTATATCCATGTTGTAATATCCAGCATTACAACAGCCCCCCCCCCCAAGGGAAAAAAAAAAACAAGGTGTCCTCACTTTAGGGCCTTTGTCCTCCTTTTTGGACACAAGTGTCCTCCTTTCCTGTTTCATGCCGGTGGTCACCCTAAATATGCCCCGTGTGGGCTCCAAATAACACAAACTTTAGCACTTTTCAAATCATAGAAGCTCGATGTCTTAATCTACGATTTCATTTGAGTCAAAAGTGGCCTGTAATCTGAGATTTATCCATAGTTTACAGCTTTGCGTTTCATGTTTGGGTCCCGGGAGCTGAGAGCACAGTCCGTGCATGCGCACTGGCCTCATCTACTCCAAACTATGGCTAAATCTCAGATTACAGGCCACTTTTGACTCAAACAAAATCGTAGATTAAGACATCGAGCTTCTATGATTTGAAAAGTGCTAAAGTTTGTGTTATTTGGAGACCGCAAAGTAATGCCCCGAGCACTCAAGTTAACGGATACGCTACAACATAACTTCTACGAAACTGCTCAAAATGACCCCAAAATGCTATGGGTGAGTAAAACTACTTGTTTTATTGCCGAAAGAAGGCTCAGATTGTAAAAAAAAACGTTACTTTTCCTTTAACCAGCCTGTCTTTTCAGTTTTGAGATAGACTCTAGTTTGTGGCTATGATTATAAAAATAAAATACATAAATAAATAAGAAATTAAAAGAGAGTCTAAAAACTGTAGGAGGTGACTGTAGGAGCTGGCCATAAAAAAACAAACAAAAACAAAACAAAACATGGATTTAACACTATTAGTGAATAAATAAAATAAATATAAATAAAAAAATATAAATATATATAAATAAAAGAAAAATAAATATGAATAAAAATAAAATTAACAAAATGTAAATGCTAACAGAAAATCACAAAAAAAAATAAAAAAAAAATTAAATACACTTTTTTTCTTTGGGTCCCAGGAGGATATAGAGATACAGGGATGTCGGCCCGGGGGCCAGATCCGGCCCTCCAAGACCTTTAATCTGGCCCTCGGCTGATTTTCTATTCAAATATTTTAATTATATTTTAATTTTCTATTAAAATATTGGTAATTTCCTGCGCCTCTTTTCTGCACAGTTTAGCACAGCAGCGTCTCCAGAGCCTCTGTACGTGGCCCCTCCCACCAGAGCCTCTGTACGTGGCCTCTCCCACCAGAGCCTCTGTACGTGGCCCCTCCCACCAGAGCCTCTGTACGTGGCCCCTCCCACCAGAGCCTCTGTACGTGGCCCCTCCCACCAAAGCCTCTGTACGTGGCCCCTCCCACCAGAGCCTCTGTACGTGGCCCCTCCCACCAGAGCCTCTGTACGTGGCCCCTCCCACCAGAGCCTCTGTACGTGGCCCCTCCCACCAGAGCCTCTGTACGTGGCCCCTCCCACCAGAGCCTCTGTACGTCAAAATGTTTCAAATTTTCGTCCAATCTCTAAGCTTCCTTTCTTGGCTAAAATATTGGAAAAATGTGTTCTTTATCAGTTGCAGCCTTTTTTAAAAGCACATGGCATTTTAGAGCGTTTTCAGTCAGGATACAAGGCCCTGCATAGCACGGAGTCAGCACTTTTAAAGGTTTTTAATGACCTATTTTTAATGACTGATGGTGGTAGCTCTGCCATTTTAGTGCTTTTAGACCTGACTGCTGCTTTTGACACAGTCGACCATGCAACTCTTTTAAACCGCCTTGAAGACTGTGTGGGTGTCAGGGGGACTGCCTTAAACTGGTTCAGGTCCTGTCTGGGAGATCCTGCACTGTCAGGCTGGGGGACTCCACCTCGTCTGCTGCTCCTTTGCACTGTGGAGTCCCCCAGGGGTCAATTCTTGGCCCTATTCTTTTTACCCTCTACCTTCTCCCACTCGGTGCAATTTTTAAAAAGCATGGCATTTTATATCATTTTTACGCTGATGACTGCCAGATTTATCTGCCTATTTCTAAGCACGCGAAAGGCCCCCTGACACCCTTGTTGAACTGCCTTGGTGACGTCAAGGCTTGGTTGGCCCAAAATTTTCTCTGTTTGAACGAAGGGAAAACTGAAATTGTGCTCTTTGGGCCCACTGATCCCTCATTGGACTTGGGCCCCTTTAACCAGAGCCTAATGTTCATGGCCCTTCGCCACCAACCTTGGCGTCACCATGGACAGTGATTTTAAACTCAGCAAACAGATCAACACAGTCGTTAAATCAGGCTTTTATCATCTTCGTCTTTTATCCAAAGTTAAACCGTTTTTAAGTTTTAAGCATTTTGAACAAGTCGTTCACTCTTTTATTTCTTCGCGTCTGGACTACTGTAATGCTCTTTATACTGGCATATCACAAAATGCTCTGTCACGCCTACAGTTAGTCCAGAACTCCGCGGCACGACTTTTAACAGGAACCAAAAAACGTGAGCACATCACCCCAATTCTTGCGTCTTTGCACTGGCTTCCTGTTCATTTTAGAATTGATTTTAAAATTTTATTGTTTGTTTTTAAAGCTTTGAATGGACTGGCCCCAGATTACATCTCAGACCTCATCCAAATGTACACTCCGGCGCTCTGAGGTCTGAGGGCCAGCTCCAGCTGGTGGTGCCTAGGACCAGACTTAAATCCAGAGGGGACAGAGCTTTTTCTGTGGTTGGTCCTAAGCTCTGGAACGCCCTGCCCCCCCCACGTCCGAGCAGCTCCCTCAGTGGAGAGTTTTAAGTCTCGTCTTAAGACCCACTTTTATTCTCTGGCTTTTAACACCGCGTGAGTTGTGTGCTCCTCTGTTGTCTTTTATTGTATTTTAGGGTTTTTTATTATTTTATTGTTCTTAGAGTATTTATTTATTTATTTTTTAGCGTTTGTATTTTTATTTATTTATTTATTTTTATTTTTTTATTCTATATTGTTTTTATTATTTTATGGTATATTTATTTGTATGCACACTTGTTTTTGTGATTATTTGTTTATTTTAAATGATGTTTCTGTGCAGCACTTTGGAAACGCTTTTAGTTTATGAAATGTGCTATATAAATAAAGTGGATTGGATTGGATACGTGGCCCCTCCCACCAGAGCCTCTGTACGTGGCCCCTCCCACCAGAGCCTCTGTACGTGGCCCCTCCCACCAGAGCCTCTGTACGTGGCCCCTCCCACCAGAGCCTCTGTACGTGGCCCCTCCCACCAGAGCCTCTGTACGTGGCCTCTCCCACCAGAGCCTCTGTACGTGGCCCCTCCCACCAGAGCAGCACAAATGAAGACTCGCCTCTTTCCAAACGCTCTTAGGCCCTGTCCCCACGACAACGTTCTTGTTTTTTTTTTTTACGTGGGGTGAAAAAAAGTCTCGTCCACATATAAATAAACTTAGAAATGTCCGCATAACAAACTCAACTCCATTGTCCGCCATGGTTGTTGTTATCTGGTCGTTACCTGCGGAAGGCGCAGGGTTACCTTCTGGTCACCGGTCACGTGATGATTACGGCAGCGCGACGTCATCATTTTCCCAACAGTCGCGTTTTTCGCCGCCCACACGGCAACACGACCCCCGGCGTTCTCCGACTTCTCCACTCTGGAACTCGTTTTTGAAAAACACCGTTCTCGCCCCCAAAAACGCCGGCGCCGTCTGGACGACAGGCCCAAACGCACACAAACTTCCCCGTTTCCTCCAAAAAACGTTGTCGTGGGGACAGGCTCTTAAAGGACCATCGTTTTGACTGTCGACCGTGACGCCCTCATCAGCAAAATGTCAAAAATGAGAAAAGTGGACACCGAGTGCAGGATTTTCCAACAAAAATGGACTAATTCCAATTTTCTTAAAGTTTCAGGTTGTTCATAATATTATAATACTTTGTAAAAGAATTAATCAAATAAAAAAGACTTCGGTAATAGATATGTGTTTCTCTGCACAGATATTCGGACTCTTTTTGGGGTATATATGGCGTGAGTTTTCTGATCCAGCCCCTTAAGGATCAAACAAGGTTGGATACGGCTAGTAGTCGAGTTGTAAAATGAAACCAGGGGGGATGGTGAAATTTTTCACCAACAGGGGGGAGGCATTAAGCTAAGCCCTCCCCCATCACTGACATCACTGTGGTGTTTCAGGGCAGGGCAGAATTAGAAGGTACTTTGTTAAAATGGAAATGCTTTTATAACAAAAAGTCCATATAATCATTCAATAATTCAATAATACACAGGATATATGTTATCACACACGTACACACACACCTTAGTCCTGGTTTAGTCCTGGTTTAGTCCTGGTTTAGTCCTGGCTTAGTCCTGGTTTAGTCCTGGTTTAGACCTGGTTTAGACCTGTTTTAGTCCTGGCTTAGTCCTGGTTTGGACCTGGTTTAGTTTTGGTTTAGTCCCGGTTTAGTCCTGGTTTAGTCCTGGTTTAGACCCGGTTTAGATCTGGTTTAGTCTTGGCTTAGTCCTGGTTTGGACCTGGTTTAGTCCTGGTTTAGACCTGGTTTAGTCTTGGTTTAGTCCTGGTTTAAACCTGGTTTAGTCTTGGTTTAGTCCTGGTTTAGATCTGGTTTAGTCTTGGTTTAGTCCTGGTTTAGACCTGGTTTAGTCTTGGTTTAGTCCTGGTTTAGATCTGGTTTAGTCTTGGTTTAGTCCTGGTTTAGACCTGGTTTAGTCTTGGTTTAGTCCCGGTTTAGTCCTGGCTTAGTCCTGGTTTAGTCCTGGTTTAGACCTGTTTTAGTCCTGGCTTAGTCCTGGTTTGGACCTGGTTTAGTTTTGGTTTAGTCCCGGTTTAGTCCTGTTTTAGTCCTGGTTTAGTCCTGGTTCAGACCTGTTTTAGTCCTGATTTAGATGAAATAGCCGAAATAGATGCAGAAATAATCTGATAATATGACTCACCCACTGGATACGGCCCCCGGACCAGAATGAGTCTAACACTCCTGATAAAGACGCTAAAATGTGAAGGCGGAGTTATTGCAATGGGACGCGTCTGACTGACAGAAGAAGCAGATTCGTTATGGGAGCTTGGGGAGAATGAAACACGGGAGACAGAAATAAGTTTAACTGAATATATTAAATAAATTGAGAATACATTGAAATAAATAGGCCTACCAGTGTGGCAAAAGTTAGTTCAAGTCCCTTTTCAAGTTTTGTATCAAAGATTTTTCTCCTTGGAGAGGTTTTGAAATCCTCGGTTGAGTTCAAACGCAAAGCGAAAATGCAAAAGTTCAGAAGAATCAGAGTTCAGGGTGTTGGAAAAAATAAAATCTGACCTGTGACAAAGGTCAAAAAAAATATCACAATATCACAATTCAGTTACTAGCAGGCCTGGACTGGTAATCTGGCACACCAGGCATTTTCCCGGTGGGCCGACAGTCCTAGGGGCTGATACCGTTCTTTTTTTTTTTTTTAACTTAGAGACCGGCCCACAATTTAGGACTAAACCAGGACTAAACCAGGACTACATCAGGTCTGAACCAGGACTAAATCATGTTTGAACCAGGACTAATCAAATCTAAATCAGGACTAAACCAGGACTAAAACAGGTCTGAACCAGGACTAAACCAGGACTAAAACAGGTCTGAACCAGGACTAAAACAGGTCTGAACCAGGACTAAACCAGGACTAAATCAGGATTGAACCAGGACTAATCAAATCTAAATCAGGACTAAAACAGGTCTGAACCAGGACTAATTATGAGGGGCCGGTCTAAGCCAAAAATGCCAGGGCCATTTTTTTGTCCCAGTCCAGACCTGGTTACTAGTAATTCATAGCACTTCATAGTATCTCATTTTCTCAATAAAGTAATTGGTCATTTCAAATTAGCAGCAATAATCTTTTCCCATAATTAATATTTCTCACATTTCAAATCAATTAATTAATAATTCACAATTCAAAGTTAAGGTTCACAGTGTGAGGTTCAGTTGCGCAAAAATACATATTCATAATCTCCACAATTAGACTACGACATGTAGTGAACGAGCTTCAGTGGGTTTGTAGCATTAGCGTCAGTAAAGGACAGATTACAGACATAACAATTAAACAACGGCCAATACGATAATTAACCACTAAAGTTTTAAATGGAAAGTAACGTTTTTTACAATCTGAGCCTTATTTCGGTAATAAAACAAGTTGTTTTACTTACCCATAGCACTTTGGTGTCATATGGAGCACTTCCAGAGATGTTTTAGATTAGCGTTAGCCTAGCGCGAGTTCTAGCCGTAGCTCGGGGCATATAATATATTCCCCGAGTGGTCTCCAAATAACACAAACTTTAGCACTTTTCAAATCATAGAAGCTCGATGTCTTAGTCTACGATTTCGTTTGAGTCAAAAGTGGCCTGTAATCTGAGATTTATCCATAGTTTCGAGTAGATGAGGACGCCAGTGCGCATGTGCGGAGTCACAGTTTATTTCACTCTCAGCTCTCGGGACCCAAACATGAAACGCAAAGCTGTAAATTATGGATAAATCTCAGATTACAGGCCACTTTTGACTCAAACGAAAGTGTAGACTAAGACATCGAGCTTCTATGATTTGAAAAGTGCTAAAGTTTGTGTTATTTGGAGACCGCTCGGGGCATATTACATGCTCTATGCCCCGAGAACGCTAATTGCTAATTGCTAATCTAAAACATCTCTGGAAGTGCTCCATATGACACCAAAGTGCTATGGGTGAGTAAAACAACTTGTTTTATTACCGAAATAAGGCTCAAATTGTAAAAAACGTTACTTCTCCTTTAAATACATGATTTTAGAGTTTCTAAACTTACAACAAAACTCAACGAGAGCCGAACACATCGGAAAAGTTGAACGCGGCAAACCCGGATGTGATTATTTTGCTTAATTTATCCGTTTCTGCGCTAGTTAGCAAGCCTTTTGGCAAATGCATTAGATAAAATGGACTCACCATTGAGTTTGAGAATTCAGAAAAACGCCTCTGCCACGCGCTACAGTCCTCAGGAAGTGGAGACAGGAAGTGGCTACAGTCCTCAGGAAGTGGAAACAGGAAGTGGCCACAGTCCTCAGGAAGTGGAGACAGGAAGTGGCCACAGTCCTCAGGAAGTGGAGACAGGAAGTGGCTACAGTCCTCAGGAAGTGGAGACAGGAAGTGGCTACAGTCCTCAGGAAGTGGAGACAGGAAGTGGCTACAGTCCTCAGGAAGTGGAGACAGGAAGTGGCTACAGTCCTCAGGAAGTGGAGACAGGAAGTGGCTACAGTCCTCAGGAAGTGGAGACAGGAAGTGGCTACAGTCCTCAGGAAGTGGAGACAGGAAGTGGCCACAGTCCTCAGGAAGTGGAGACAGGAAGTGGCTACAGTCCTCAGGAAGTGGAGACAGGAAGTGGCTACAGTCCTCAGGAAGTGGAGACAGGAAGTGGCTACAGTCCTCAGGAAGTGGAGACAGGAAGTGGCCACAGTCCTCAGGAAGTGGAGACAGGAAGTGGCTACAGTCCTCAGGAAGTGGAGACAGGAAGTGGCTACAGTCCTCAGGAAGTGGAGACAGGAAGTGGCTCAGGGGCTCTGTCATTTTTATCACAGCGCCCCCTGTGGCGGGTCCAGTGGTATTGCAGTGGAGGAGGAGATATTTCAATGTGATTTGGAGACATGGGTTACATCAGTTAGTAAAAAATAATTAAAACTCTTTTCCCGATCCCTGTACCCCCTTCTCATGTCGAGTCTTTAACGCTGACACGTCTGCACTCTTACAAACGGTTGTTTAATTTCCAGGCTAAATTTTTGAAGCATTTGCATAATTTTAGCTCAGGTGGAAGTTTGTTCCGTTCTGAGATTGTTTTAAATGAAAATGCAGATTGTCTTAATGATGTTTTCTGTTTTGGTCTGTTTTGGCCACTGATCGTTGACCTGGTTGTTCTGACCGTCTGATTAGATTTCAAATGGATACACTTTTTCAGTGGAGGTGGTGCCACATTATTGATCATCTTGAATAATAATGGCCAGTTTAATTGTATTATCAAAGTTGAGCATTTTATGTTTAGTTAAAGGGATAGTTTTTTGATGTGAATCTGTACGGCGCCCCCTTCAGCAGTGTCGTGCATTAACACTGACTTACCCCTGACAGTGTCCTCTGAGCCGAGTTCTGCCCCGGTTCTGGAGTTGACCAAAGTAGGTCCGGTAAGTTAGCGGGGACAGTTAATAAAGCTTGTTTTTCTTCTCAAAACAATATTTGTCCAAAAAGTGATGTATCTGTGTCACAAAACAGTTGTCCACAAAAAAGTCAGAAGTCATAATCGCTTGGTGCTATTTTCTGTCGAGTCGTATCACTGCGCGCCTGTTATTATGATTAGCCTGTTCACTTGTAAACATCACCACTTGTTACACTTACCTGGGCTCCGAAACACCGGTTCGGCCTTTAAAACGCCTCCGAAACACCGATTCCGATTGGAGATGGGTCTGTTGAAACGACACGCTCTTGGTGAAATGTCTGTTGTGTATTCTGTTTTCTCTGTGTTTTGTTCAGACCTGCCTTAGGACGACGGATGTAAATTAGCTATTGTGCCAAGTCCGCCATATTTACATTGAAGCTCTGCTGACATGTTGATTAATATGCACTGTCCTAATTTAAATAAATAAATAATAAACATGTCAGTCGCACTCGTCCATCGTGGCCTCCTCAAAAGCTCTGCAGAGCCTCAGTGTAGACACCTGTAGTCTTTGGACACTGGCTTTTTTGTAATGTACGATTTAAACAAGAACAACTTTACATCATTTGTACAAGAGCCAAACTTACGCAGAGGAGGATTTGCCTGAGCAGAGCGTTCTACACTGTCTCTACATCATCATCATCATCATCATCATCATCATCATCATCATCATCATCATCATCATCTGCCATGTTTTATGAACAGAAATCACATGGGTCAGGTTTGAAAGAATCTCACCGCTCTGGAACAGCCCTCCTCAAAGTCTCAAATGATTTAAGTGCAGATTCTGATACTGTTGACCGTGATTTTAACAAACCGCCTCAAAAACTGGGTTGGCATCTGAGACACGGCACTTGATTGAATTTATTCTTATCTTTTAAACCTTTTCGGTCACTATAGGTGATTTTACCTCCTCCTGAGCCCCCGTTACCTGTGGTGTACCGCAAGGTTCTGTTTTAGGTCCCATTTTATTTTCTATTTCTATGCTCCCCACTGTAACGAGTTCTTCCACCGCTCTGCTGACCTGCACAGATCGACCTCCCGCTGAGACCAAACGGCCCCGGAGCCTGGTTGGAAGGCACAGAACTTCCTCCAACTCAACAGCTCCAAATCTGAAATCCTTTCACTCAGTCCTCCCCAGTCCACCTCATATCAGCAGAAGTCCTGTCGCTCCCAACATCACCCTCGTTTTTCTAATTTGTTTATTCCTGTTTAAACTAAATTTCATTTAGATTAGATTTAAATATGGAGGTTGACAGTTACTGCTTACTCTGTTTCTGAAAGTAAAATTTCCATTCACTTTTCCCACTGACTTTTCAGTTTGAATATTAAGAGTTCAAAGACACCAGATACAATAAAAATTCCAAAAAGCACATTTAAAACACAAAATACTGTGAAATGTTTAAACAGCTCAGCGGCTTGTTAAGTTTCAGAAACAGATTTTTAAATAAAATAATAGATAAGAGATAGTAAAGGGAAAAAAATTTAATTTGTGAACTGGACAAATTTATTTGGTCGAAGACGTTTCGCAGCTCATCCAAGCTACTTCTTCAGTAAGAGATAATTTAGTTATTTATCTAAAGCACAGAAAACGTTCTCTTCAACAGATAACACAAATCTGCACCTGATTTAAATAAAAACTCTTCAGGCAGGTGCAGGAGACGCTGAAGAACGTGTTTACAGAAACAGGATTTCATCATAACAAACCATCCAAGTCATTATTAAACATTTTAAAACAGTCATAAGTCACATCAGAACCATAAATGTAAATGCAAAGTTCATTTCATAATAGAAAATACACTGAACTGTTATTAATCCTTTCAAATGCACAATTATCAAAGTTATGTTTTTTTATAAATCTCAAATTAAATCATTACATGTGTCTTGATGATAATTACAACCAGTGCTGTCAGGTGATTAAAAAATAATCTATTTACAGGATTTGTAATTAATCGCATTTTAAGAGAGATAGAGAGATTGTGAGTGAGCGATTGAGCGAACGAACAAACCCACTTTGTGATTGATTTCGTCAGTTTTCATGTGGTCGCTTTGCTCATTTGTTTCCCAAATTCTGCGAGCGTGGTTTGGTGGTTTGGTTTGTTGGTTTGTTGGTTTGGTGGTTTGTTGGTTTGGTAGTTTTTTGGTTTGTTGGTTTGTTGATTTGGTGGTTTGTTGATTTGGTGGTTTGTTGGTTTGTTGGTTTGTTGGTTTGGTGGTTTGGTGGTTTGTTGGTTTGGTGGTTTGTTGGTTTGGTGGTTTGTTGGTTTGTTGGTTTGGTGGTTTGTTGGTTTGTTGGTTTGGTGGTTTGTTGGTTTGGTGGTTTGTTGGTTTGGTGGTTTGGTGGTTTGTTGGTTTGGTGGTTTGTTGGTTTGGTGGGTTGTTGGTTTGGTGGTTTGGTGGTTTGGTTTGTTGGTTTGTTGGTTTGGTGGTTTGTTGGTTTGGTGGTTTGGTTTGTTGGTTTGTTGGTTTGGTGGTTTGTTGGTTTGGTGGTTTGGTTTGTTGGTTTGGAGGTTTGTTGGTTTAGTGGTTTGGTGGTTTGTTGGTTTGGTGGTTTGGTGGTTTGGTGGTTTGGTGGTTTGTTGTTTTGGTGGTTTGTTGGTTTGTTGGTTTGGTGGTTGTTGTTTTGGTGGTTTGTTGGTTTGTTGGTTTGGTGGTTTGTTGGTTTGGTGGTTTGTTGGTTTGGTGGTTTGTTGGTTTGGTGGTTTGGTGGTTTGTTGGTATGGTGAAGTGCGCTCACGCTCGCTCGATCACCGGTAACGATGGAACTTGTCTGGACGTATTTGGATGCCAATTGACCCTTGGCGGCATTATGGCTGAGTGGCTAGCACTCACGCTTCCCCGTGTGGCACGTTGGTATGGCCGTAAGCTTCAGGTCGCCCGAGCCTTTCTGTGTGGAGTTTGCATGTTCTCCCCGTGTCTGGGTGGGTTTCCTCCGGGCACTCCGGTTTCCCCCATCAACCCAAAACATGCTCCAGGTAAAATCCTCCAGCTGAGGTCCTGACCAAACTGAAGCAAGAAGATCATGGAGATGGTCCCCGGGCGCAGTATGTGCTGCTCACTGCTCCTAGTGACAGGATGGGTTAAATGCAGAGAAGAATTTCTCCAGTGTGAGATCAATAAAGTTGCTTCTTAGGCTGGAGCAGCTTCGGTGATCGGAAAATTCTTTTTGACAAAAGCTCCAAATCACGGCGTTCTTGACAATCGTCCCATCTTCGTTCTTTTTATAAATAAACTTCCCGTTCAAACGCCCTGGCAGCGATTCGTTCGCCGCACGCCAAATTTAAAATGCACATTGAATTGCCGCTCATAATTAATTGCGTTAATTTTCATAATGTGTTAATTTGCAGTGTAATTAATTAATCTAATTAACACGTTAAACTGACAGCCCTAATTACAACCAGTACTCGAGTTGAGGGGGGAAGGGGGGGATTAAGTTTAGGCTTAAGTTTAGGCTTAAGCCTTTATTGGTCTCACACACAATGACACACAGTGACACATGGGAGAAATTTGACTTCTGCATTTGACCCATCCTTTTCAGGAGCAGTGAGCAGCCATCTTTTTCGGCGCCCGGGGGGCAGTACCGTGAAGGGTCTTGCCCAAGGACCCACACTGGTTAGCTCATTGCCCGGGGGGGATTTGAACCCACAACCCCCAGGGGGAAAGTCCATGACTTACCAGTTGAGCTAACCAGCCGGTTCGGATGGCATCCCCCCTGTGGGAAAAAATAGTCAAAATCATCCCTCTTCTAAAACGGGCATCCCTTCTTCCATCCCTTATGGCATTTTATCAATCAGGCATGAAAATCCCTAAACTTTTGGCGAATTTCGCCGTTTTTAAGTCAAAATGGCCAGTGCGCTCCAGCTTCCAGCATAATTGCAGCATAATTACGCACCGATACGCACTCCCGCCAATCATGACGATTGCCGCTGTTGTGTTTGCGCCTGTTCGCCGATCAGATGTGAGCCTGATATTTACGCGGCATTTCTAAGAGAAGAAGAATCCTTAACTTCCTACGTTAATGCTACGTAAGAAGGAACTCTCGCCTCGGGACACGGGATACGTTCGGGATTATGTCCTTTTCTCCGGAGCTCCGGATTATTAAAGACAACACGGCAAACTGTTAGAATGGATCTGACCGCATTCTTATGGGCGAGTCATATTCAGATTATTTCTGCATCTATTTCGGCACTAAACCAGGACTAAACCAAGACTAAACCAGGTTTAAACCAGGACTAAACCAAGACTAAACCAGGTTTAAACCAGGACTAAATAGGGTGACCATTCGTCCGGATTTCGTCCGGACAGTCCGGTTTTAGAGCTGTCTGTCCGGCCGTCTGTCACGTGTCCTCCTTTTTTACATTTTGTCCTCCTTTCGGACCCTCGTCGGCCACCGTTGCATAAATCGTCATAAATCCCCACCCATTATTTACACTTCCTACTCTGCGATGTTCGCCGTTTCCCAATTCAGCGAATGCACGGTTCGGAGTGTGGTTTCAGTCTGCAGTCGAGGCGGTGCATACTCGCTGAGCCCTGAGTGCAGTCCAGGGATCACATGGGCGTCTGTGAAATGGAACAGATCCCGCCTCAGCTCAATGAGCCGGGTGGTCTGCTCCTTGTTCCCTACAGACAAAAATATTATTCTATTGCGACTAGTAATACTTGGAATTGGGACATGGCCAATGTTCCCCCTAATTTTTAATGTGTCTGAGCAAACACACTAACTCCCTGAGCACTCCTTGGATCCCTGTGCGCGACATCCGAAATGCCCCCCCCCCGCGCGCGGCTCGCACTTTACAGATATAAAAAAAATGAACAAACAAAAAAAACCCAAGGTGTCCTCACTTTAGGGCCTTTGTCCTCCTTTTTGGACACAAGTGTCCTCCTTTCCTGTTTCATGCCGGTGGTCACCCCCTAGGACTAAACCAAGACTAAACCAGGTCTAAACCAGGACTAAACCAGGTCCAAACCAGGACTAAGCCAAGACTAAACCAGATCTAAACCGGGTCTAAACCAGGACTAAACCAGGACTAAACCGGGACTAAACCAAAACTAAACCAGGTCCAAACCAAGACTAAGCCAGGACTAAAACAGGTCTAAACCAGGTCTAAACCAGGACTAAGCCAAGACTAAACCAGATCTAAACCGGGTCTAAACCAGCACTAAACCAGGACTAAGGTGTGTGTGTGTGTGTGTACGTGTGTGATAACATATATCCTGTGTATTATTGAATTATTGAATGATTATATGGACTTTTTGTTATAAAAGCATTTCCATTTTAACAAAGTACCTTCTAATTCTCCCCCCCCCCCCCCCCCCCCGTTGGTGAAAAATTTCACCATCCCCCCTGGTTTCATTTTACAACTCGACTACTGATTACAACATTAACATAAAGACTTTATTAAAAAGTTTATGAGTCAAACACAAAACATTTGTATTGTCGAGCGTTTATACACAGTGGAAATGTTTAAATGTTAGAAAAAGCCTCATATATCACTTTTAAGTTCAGCTGAAGCGTGTTCCGGATTTTGCTGCTGTGGCTGAGAGAGCAGAGTGTCCGCCACGAGGGAATGTTCTAGAAACACACACGTTTTTGCTCCATGTGCAGGACCTTGGAGAAAAGTGTGTAGGACATGAGACAGTGGAATACAGTGCCTTCAGATCATCTTCATTTCCTTAGTTTTACCTGAAGATTGTGTAATCTGGAGGTTTATGTCGTCATCATATCATCACGTTCCTTTCATGGATGTTCTCATTTGTTTTTGCTACCTCAGTCCATCTGAAACATAATCCTTTTCCTTTTCTCCTGTAGATCAATACAGCCTCCAAGACCGCTGCAAAAAGGGCAAAGATCCCGACACTGATCCCGATGGCTGGAGAAAACGTGTTTTTTTCTCCACATTCTGCGTCAGACTGTGAGGTTCCTTCTTTCACTGTGGCCTTGTCCTTCTCCTCACACCTGGAACAGCACAGTCACAGATTATATTGATCTTTCTGTCTTTATAATCACCCACAGAATCTGATCATGATCAGATCTCTGGAGTTGTCAGATCAATATGAAAAGACCTGATGTGGGTAATCTGATTTCTGTACGTTCTCCCGTGCAGCTTTAACCAGACTAAGATGCAAAGATCCCAAAATGACCACGACTACAGTTAAAGAAGCACCATGTAACTTACCGTGTGTGTGTTCTCACCGTGTGTGTGTTCTCACCGTGTGTGTGTTCTTACCGTGTGTGTGTTCTTACAGTGTGTGTGTTCTCACCGTGTGTGTGTTCTCACCGTGTGTGTGTTCTCACCGTGTGTGTTCTTAGTGTGTGTGTTCTCACCGTGTGTGTGTTCTCACCGTGTGTGTGTTCTCACCGTGTGTGTGTTCTTACAGTGTGTGTGTTCTCACCGTGTGTGTGTTCTCACCGTGTGTGTGTTCTCACCGTGTGTGTGTTCTTACCGTGTGTGTGTTCTTACCGTGTGTGTGTTCTCACCGTGTGTGTGTTCTTACCGTGTGTGTGTTCTTACCGTGTGTGTGTTCTCACCGTGTGTGTGTTCTCACCGTGTGTGTTCTTAGTGTGTGTGTTCTCACCGTGTGTGTGTTCTCACCGTGTGTGTGTTCTCACCGTGTGTGTGTTCTTACAGTGTGTGTGTTCTTACAGTGTGTGTGTTCTCACAGTGTGTGTGTTCTCACCGTGTGTGTGTTCTTACAGTGTGTGTGTTCTCACAGTGTGTGTGTTCTCACCGTGTGTGTGTTCTCACCGTGTGTGTGTTCTTACCGTGTGTGTGTTCTCACCGTGTGTGTGTTCTTACCGTGTGTGTTCTTAGTGTGTGTGTTCTCACCGTGTGTGTGTTCTCACCGTGTGTGTGTTCTCACCGTGTGTGTGTTCTTACAGTGTGTGTGTTCTCACAGTGTGTGTGTTCTCACCGTGTGTGTGTTCTCACCGTGTGTGTGTTCTTACAGTGTGTGTGTTCTCACAGTGTGTGTGTTCTCACAGTGTGTGTGTTCTCACCGTGTGTGTGTTCTTACAGTGTGTGTGTTCTCACAGTGTGTGTGTTCTTACAGTGTGTGTGTTCTTACAGTGTGTGTGTTCTCACCGTGTGTGTGTTCTCACCGTGTGTGTGTTCTCACCGTGTGTGTGTTCTTACAGTGTGTGTGTTCTCACCGTGTGTGTGTTCTCACCGTGTGTGTGTTCTTACAGTGTGTGTGTTCTTACAGTGTGTGTGTTCTTACAGTGTGTGTGTTCTCACCGTGTGTGTGTTCTTACCGTGTGTGTGTTCTTACAGTGTGTGTGTTCTTACAGTGTGTGTGTTCTCACAGTGTGTGTGTGTTCTCACCGTGTGTGTGTTCTTACCGTGTGTGTGTTCTTACAGTGTGTGTGTTCTTACAGTGTGTGTGTTCTCACCGTGTGTGTGTTCTCACCGTGTGTGTGTTCTTACAGTGTGTGTGTTCTTACAGTGTGTGTGTTCTCACCGTGTGTGTGTTCTCACCGTGTGTGTGTTCTTACAGTGTGTGTGTTCTCACAGTGTGTGTGTTCTCACCGTGTGTGTGTTCTCACCGTGTGTGTGTTCTTACCGTGTGTGTGTTCTTACAGTGTGTGTGTTCTTACAGTGTGTGTGTTCTTACAGTGTGTGTGTTCTCACCGTGTGTGTGTTCTCACCGTGTGTGTGTTCTCACCGTGTGTGTGTTCTCACAGTGTGTGTGTTCTCACCGTGTGTGTGTTCTCACCGTGTGTGTGTTCTTACAGTGTGTGTGTTCTTACAGTGTGTGTGTTCTCACAGTGTGTGTGTTCTCACCGTGTGTGTGTTCTTACCGTGTGTGTGTTCTTACAGTGTGTGTGTTCTTACAGTGTGTGTGTTCTCACAGTGTGTGTGTTCTCACCGTGTGTGTGTTCTTACCGTGTGTGTGTTCTTACAGTGTGTGTGTTCTTACAGTGTGTGTGTTCTCACCGTGTGTGTGTTCTCACCGTGTGTGTGTTCTCACCGTGTGTGTGTTCTTACAGTGTGTGTGTTCTTACAGTGTGTGTGTTCTCACCGTGTGTGTGTTCTCACCGTGTGTGTGTTCTCACCGTGTGTGTGTTCTTACAGTGTGTGTGTTCTCACCGTGTGTGTGTTCTCACCGTGTGTGTGTTCTCACCGTGTGTGTGTTCTTACAGTGTGTGTGTTCTCACCGTGTGTGTGTTCTTACAGTGTGTGTGTTCTCACCGTGTGTGTGTTCTTACAGTGTGTGTGTTCTCACCGTGTGTGTGTTCTTACAGTGTGTGTGTTCTCACCGTGTGTGTGTTCTCACCGTGTGTGTGTTCTCACCGTGTGTGTGTTCTCACAGTGTGTGTGTTCTCACAGTGTGTGTGTTCTTACAGTGTGTGTGTTCTCACCGTGTGTGTGTTCTCACCGTGTGTGTGTTCTCACCGTGTGTGTGTTCTCACCGTGTGTGTGTTCTTACAGTGTGTGTGTTCTCACCGTGTGTGTGTTCTTACAGTGTGTGTGTTCTCACAGTGTGTGTGTTCTCACAGTGTGTGTGTTCTCACAGTGTGTGTGTTCTCACAGTGTGTGTGTTCTCACCGTGTGTGTGTTCTCACCGTGTGTGTGTTTTTACAGTGTGTGTGTTCTTACAGTGTGTGTGTTCTCACAGTGTGTGTGTTCTCACAGTGTGTGTGTTCTCACCGTGTGTGTGTTCTCACCGTGTGTGTGTTCTTACAGTGTGTGTGTTCTTACAGTGTGTGTGTTCTTACCGTGTGTGTGTTCTCACAGTGTGTGTGTTCTCACAGTGTGTGTGTTCTCACCGTGTGTGTGTTCTCACCGTGTGTGTGTTCTTACAGTGTGTGTGTTCTCACAGTGTGTGTGTTCTCACCGTGTGTGTGTTCTCACCGTGTGTGTGTTCTTACAGTGTGTGTGTTCTCACCGTGTGTGTGTTCTTACAGTGTGTGTGTTCTTACCGTGTGTGTGGCTGACAAAATGACAGAGTTCCATTTGAGAAGGTTCCAGAAGGACACGGAGAGCAGACAGTGTCTGCAGAGGAGCTCCCTGTGGAGACAGAGGTCACAGTTTGGTTTGGTTTGATGTTCACTACCGCACACACTGCAAATAATGTGAAGAGGAAAAGTTTTACTGCAGTAAAAGTACTGTTACACTGTACTTTACATTACTCAAGTAAGAGTACTGTTACTTCAATAAAAATATGAGTCAAGTCGGAGTAAAAGTATGTTGCTAGAAAAGTCAAAGAGTCAAGTAAATGTAACTGAGTACCCCCTCCCCTTTTAGGGGAATAATTGTATAATAATTTTAAAATAATTTTATAAACACAAACGTCTTTTGTTTTTGTAATTTCTGCTTCATGTTAATGCAGTTTTTTGTTTTTTTATCCAAACAGGCAAATGTAAAACTTTCATCACTTCTAATCACTTGTATCATAACCTTTTATTTGGGTTCAGAAAATATCCATTTATATACTCAACAAAAATATAAATGCAACACTTTTGTTTTTGCTCCCATTTTTCCTGAGATGGACTCAAAGGTCCAAAATTCACTCCAGATACACAACACTACCATTTCTCTCAAACATTGTTCACAAATCTGTCCAAATGTGTGACAGCGAGCACCTCTGCCCCGCCGAGACAATCCACCCCACCTCACAGGTGCGCCACATCAAGATGCCGATCCGACATCATGACCAGTGCACAGGTGCACCCCAGACTGCCCACAATAAAAGGCCACCCCGAAATGTGCATTTTTTTTTGCTTTATTGGGGGTCTGGGGACTCAGAACCAGTCAGTATCTGGTGTGACCACCATTTGCCTCATGCAGTGCAACACATCTTCTTCGCATAGAGTTTATCAGATTGTCAATTGTGGCCTGTGGAATGTTGGTCCACTCCTCTTCAATGGCTGTGCGAAGTTGCTGGATATTAGTGGGAGCTGGTACACGCTGTCGTATACGCCGGTCAAGCACATCCCAAACATGCTCAATGGGTGACATGTCCGGTGAGTATGCTGGCCATGCAAGAACTGGGACATTTTCAGCTTCCAAGAATTGTGTACAGATCCTTGCAACATGGGGCCGGGCATTATCTTGCTGAAACATGAGGTGATGTTCATGGATGTATGGCACAACAATGGGCCTCAGGATCTCATCACGGTATCTCTGTGCATTCAAAATGCCATCAATAAAATGCACCTGTGTTCTTCGTCCATAACAGCCTTTGAAGAGGAGTGGACCAACATTCCACAGGCCACAACTGACAATCTGATAAACTCTATGCGAAGAAGATGTCCCCAGACCCCCAATAAAGCAAAAAAATGCACATTTCGGGGTGGCCTTTTATTGTGGGCAGTCTGGGGTGCACCTGTGCACTGGTCATGATGTCGGATCGGCATCTTGATGTGGCGCACCTGTGAGGTGGGGTGGATTGTCTCGACGGGGCAGAGGTGCTCGCTGTCACACATTTGGACAGATTTGTGAACAATGTTTGAGAGAAATGGTAGTGTTGTGTATCTGGAGTGAATTTTGGATCTTCCATCTCAGGAAAAATGGGAGCAAAAACAAAAGTGTTGCGTTTATATTTTTGTTGAGTGTAAATATATTGTGTCTGTATAACCAGGGCCTTAAATCAGACCTGCAGACTGGACTTTTCAGTTTTTACCCATGTCGTAGGAGTTTCTTCTCATCGACCCTCTGTTGCACACACTCTGAAAACACATCAGATCTCAAACCCAAATTCCTTCTGATATGTGCACAAACCTGGACAACAGCTACAGGAAATGTCTGACCTCCACATTTTTACATTTTTTTCCCCACACTGAGATCTGTTGTGTTTTCAGAGTGTTCCTTTAGTTATCGTGAGCGCTGGAGCTTTGAGCGTGTGAAGGCAAACACGTGCAGGTCAGTGCAGTGTTACTCATACTGGACTCACCTGATTTTTGGATGTATTCCCCGGCTGAACAGAGCTTGTGTTTCTGGGAGGCCTCACAGTTCCCCTCGTCTAAGGGCCTCACACAGAAGTGCCCCTCCTCAGGCTCACACACCGAGTTAGAGCTGGAGGAACACGGAACCTTCACCCTCAGACCAGAACCTGGGGACAACAAACACAGTTACACAACAACAAAACAATAACGACATAGATCTGACTCCAGGTCAGCAGCAGAGGGGCTGCTCTTGTGGCTGCCTGGTTCACACACTGAGCACTTTTTAAAACTTTTTTTGAGCTCAGTTTTAAACTGAGAAGTGCAGCGTGTGCAGTTCAAAGGTCACGGGGAAGGGACTGTTGGATTTTGTGAAATGAGCTGCTTGTTTTATAGCCATACTGCTGATTGAGAAACTAAAATATTTGTGACAAAAATGCTTCAGCTCCACTCCAGCCGGTCTTAAAGCTGCACCGTGTAACTTTTCTGGTGGAGAGTCCATCAAATGCTTTTTCCCATAGAGATGTTTTTGCTTCATCTGGAATGTTCCACAGTATGGCATTAAACCTTTCTATCTTCATGGAGACCAAACCAGACCAAGTTACAGGTCAGATCTGTGGAGAGGCGACCAACACTCACAGTCAGAATGTTTGTTTTTCTGAGTATTTTTGAGCTCTAAAACCTCCTGTGATTGAATAACTGTAAAGTAGAGCTGTTTAAAGTCACACTGCGGAACATTCCAGGCAGAGTAATGACGTATCCATAGAAACAAGCAGGTGATGGACCCTCCAAAAAATGTCCATTGATGTCATGTGTCTGTGTTGATCTGTGTGAAGTGTCTTTGAGTGTCATGAAAAGTGCTATACAAGTGTTATTATTATTATTAATATTATTATTAATATTACACAGTGCACTGTGTAATATTAATAATAATATTAATAATAATAATATTAATAATAATAATTAAGGACTGAAGCAGGAGCAAAATGGTGTCTTCTGACTTAATCTTCTCAAACATTAGTCAGGTGAATGTCGTGATGGAAATCTCAGAATATTTCCATCACGGCAATCATTTTCATCCATTTTCTCTCTGACTCTTGCTGAAGACAGACACTTTTTCCCCTCTCTCCCTTATCTGCTGCTCTGTGTCTGCTGTGCCTCTCTCGTCTCGTCTCTCTTTCTCCTGTTGGTGTAGATTATCAAATCCTAAATTATGGAATTGATTAGCCGGTCCCTCAATGCAACTGCCGGGCTTTTTTCACAAAGGAATGTGGGTTCGGGAGAGCCGGAACTTATGCTGCTGGGTACACAAGGGACACTTGAGACAAGTGGAACATTATGTGTCTGGCACCTCTGTTCCTGGAAGACTGTTAGAGCCATTTTCTATGTTATTCTATGTTCTATGTTACTTCTATTTTTTCTATGTTATATCTATTTTTCTATTGGTTGTTATGCTCTGCATTGATGTACTTTGATCTACTTTATTCTTTGATCTTTGATCTAGCTTCAGTTAAATTCGGACGTAGGTCGGACGTAGGACACATGTAAGAAGATAGAAGCCACGGTGTGGTGGCCAGAGGGTTACCTCGAGCCAATAATTGGCGGGGTATTAGGACGCCTCGGGCCACAGAAGCTACACAGTCTTTTGACCGTCACGTAACATCGTCACGTAGCAAGTAGGGTGGATTCCCGTCGGGAGCCACGAAGCCCGGTCTCCCGCGGAAAGATGAAGATTTTGTAAATACTTGTAATTATTTTAAAATGTGTGCCTTGTATGGTATTTTGCATTGAACATGTGTATGTGACTATGTGAGAGTGTGTTTATCTGTGTTCCTGTGTGAAGGTGTGAGAATGTGTCAGTGTGAATGTTTCTTATTGTTGAGATTTTTACTGTAATTTTTAATGTAATAGGGACTCCAGATGGAAACTAGCTCTGTAGCTATAATCTGGTGCAGATCATCTTTGTTTTTTGAGCTTAATGTCTCTGTACATTGTCCCTTTTCAAATAAAGACTAAACTAAACTAAACTAAAAAACAGGCGAGGATACTCACCACTACACGGCATGTACGGACGTCAACAAGCACGTCACGTATGTAGCATATAAGGACGTCAAGAAGAACGTCAAGTAGCACCGTTAACACCGTCGACACCTAGGATGGTTCCCCGTTGGGAGCCACGAAGCCCGGTTTCCCGCGTGACAGGCGGGGATACTCACCACTATATGACACGTACGGACGTCAACAAGGATGTCACGACACGTACGGACGTCAAGAAGAACGTCACGTCATGTAGCACATAAGGACGTCAAGAAGGACGTCACGGCGCACATAGGGACGTCGTGCAGGACGTCATTTAGGGAAATTACAAGCCTTAGAAATTCCTTTTTTTTCTCTTTTGTTTCCTTCTTTATTCCTCTTTTATCCACTCTGTATGACCTTCACTTTAGTAAAGATAGAAAAGACAAACTTTTGATTCAAAACTCTTTGTTTGTTACATGCCGCGTCGGAAAGAAACTTCAAGAGACGCCGAGGCTAGTGAGTCAGTGTGCTGCACTCACAGACGTTGAAGATATTTACTTGGCAGGACATCTGATGACTTCTCTCTGTCTCTCGCCGAAGTCGGACGTGTTTTTCCTCTTCTCCCTTATTTCCTGTCTGCTTCTCTGTGCCTGGTGTTTTTCTCTCATCTTGTCTCTTATTTCTCCTGTTGGAGTAGATTTTTGAATCCTAAATTAAGGATTTGAGAAGCTGGTCCCTCAACGCAGTTGGCTTTTTTCACAAAGGAATGTGGGTTCGGGAGACCCGACATGTAGACGGAACTTATGCTGCTGGACACACGATGGAACGCTTGCACGAGTGGATCTCCGTCTGTCTGGCCTCTCTGTTCCTAGACTTATTTGGATTTTTGATGGCAGGACATCTGATTGGGCCAGGGGATGTTCTTGTTCTATCGGAAAAATGGAAAACTAGCAGCCAATAAAGCCCCGTAGCTGTCAGCTATCATCTCTCACCACATCAGAAGGTGACACAGATTGAGGAACTGAACCATCTCCAATCTGTGGAAAGCCCCCTGACGCCCGGATTACATCGTGAACATACTTGTGAAACTGTGTATGAGAAACAACGTGGCTCAGTGCACAACGTTACGCACCAGGAGGAGTGGTCTAGCGGTCTCACGGCCCTGCATGGGGACTTGAAAGTTGGGGGACCTTGCAGTACCAGGTTTCTGACTAATTGTCCGTTCACCTGTGTTCTAAATTTAAAATGTATTGATTATGTTCATTCTCCCCCCTGCCAATTATCTCCCAGAAATTCAGGACCCTTTTTTTGACTGCTGCTCTTGCACACAACATTTCCAAGGATACACAGCTCTTGTTTATCACAGAGCACCATAAGCAAAGGACATTTTTATAAATTGGCTAGAACACATGTACACGTATTTATAAAAACTTCCCTTCTTACATAGCTGTCCCCCTCAGCTGTCACATACCTTGTGTAAACTATTCCACTTTATTATGTCTGTTGTTACTGATCATATGTACTACATCTTTATCTGCATTTTCCATTCTGTTAAGGTGGCGCCGCTCTGCTGGCGACATGGAGAAGGGCTCTGGTTGCATGTCTCTCTCTGTTTGTACTGCAACCTTCCCTCACCTCCAAGTCAAATTTCTCCCATGTGGAGACTAATAAAGAAACCTTGAACGGCAGCAGCTCAGTTGGTAGAGCGCTTGCCTGGTGATCCAGGGGTTGGCGGTTCGTATCCCGCTCTTGACGGGTGGACCGCGTGTGATCCCAGCTCCCACAGATGAGCGCTGCCGTTGTGTCCTTGGGCAAGACACTTAACCCCCACCTCGCCCCCAGTGTCTGTGGACACTGGTAGCCCCCATGGCAGAAGGAAACATCAAGGCCCGTTGTGACGTGAGCCACCTGTGGGAGGATTCTCCAGCTGAGGTCGTGACCAAGCCGAAGCAAGAAGATCATGGAGATGGTCCCCGGGCGCAGTAATGTGCAGCCCACTGCTCCTGATAACAGGATGGGTTAAATGCAGAGGACAAATTTCTCCCAAGGGAGACAATAAAGGCGAATCTTGAATCTTGAACCTTGATTGGCCTGAGGATGTTCCTGCACTGTAAATGAATTAGATCTATAACATTTTTTTCCATATCATTTTGCTGTAACTCAGTGAGCGACAGGTGTCACTCCAATCTGGTGCCAATCATGGCATTAAGATAAGATAAGATAAGATAAGATATGCCTTTATTAGTCCCACAGTGGGGAAATTCCAGTGTTGCAACGCACAGATCAAGAACAGCACGAAAAAGTAACATGCAATATAATAAATAAATAAATAATGGCCTAGGATAATTTTAAAACTATACCTAAAAATAGACTCTGGATTATAGGTGAATATTTGTAAGTGCAGATACGTTGAATGACATGTTAACATTGTTCGTTGTACAGTCTGACAGCAGCAGGAAGGAAAGACCTGCGAAACCTCTCCTTCACACAGCGAGGGTGAATCAGTCTGTCACTGATGCTGCTCTCCAGAGCCGACAGAGCATCCTGCAGGGGGTGAGACTCATGGTCCAGCATAGAGGTGACCTTAGCCAGGACCCTCTTGTCCCCCACCTTCTGCACTGAGTCCAGAGGACAGCCCAGGACAGAGCTGGACTTCTTGATGACCTTGTCCAGCCTCTTCTTCTCCCTCTCTGTGATGCTGCTGCTCCAGCAGACCACACCGTACAGGATGGCTGATGCCACCACAGAGTCATAGAAGGTCTTCAGGAGTGGCCCTCTCACTCCAAAGGACCGTAGTCTCCTCAGGAGATAGAGCCGACTCTGGCCCTTCCTGTACAGTGCGTCTGTGTTATGAGTCCAGTCCAGCTTATTGTTCAGATGAACACCCAGGTACATGTAAGAGTCCACTCTCTCAATGTCCCTTCCCTGGATGTTCACTGAGGGGGCAGTAGAGTGGCGTCTGCGGAAGTCCACCACCATCTCCTTGGTCTTCCCTGCATTGATGATGAGGTGGTTCCGCTGACTCCAGTCCACAAAGTCCTGTATTAGTCCTCTGTACTCCCCATCATCGTCATCCTTGATGAGACCAATGATGGCAGAGTCATCAGAGAACTTCTGCAGGACACAGCTGTCCGTGTTGAAGTCTGCAGTGTAGAGGGTGAAAAGAAAGGGCGCGAGGACAGTGCCCTGGGGCGCCCCCACACTGCAGGTCAGGAGGTCAGACACACAATTCTTGGCTCTCACAAACTGGGGCCGGTTTGTGAGGTAGTCCAGGATCCAGTCTGCCAGGTCACAGTCCACACCGGCGGTCTCCAGTTTGTCCCTGAGGAGCAGTGGCTGGATGG
Source organism: Paratrypauchen microcephalus (assembly GCA_036785185.1). Classification (NCBI taxonomy): domain Eukaryota; kingdom Metazoa; phylum Chordata; class Actinopteri; order Gobiiformes; family Gobiidae; genus Paratrypauchen; species Paratrypauchen microcephalus. The sequence goes on from JAVJIX010000036.1 coordinate 650,713, forward strand.
TGTTGAAAGCACTGGAGAAGTCAAAGAAGAGAATCCTCACAGTGCTGCCGGGGTTCTCCAGGTGAGACAGTGAGCGATGCAGCAGGTAGATGACGGCATCCTCCACTCCGATGCCAGGCTGGTACGCAAACTGCAGCGGGTCCATCGCTGAGCTCACGGTGGAGCGGAGGTGGCCAAGGACCAGTCTCTCCAGTGTCTTCATCAGGTGGGATGTTAGAGCCACCGGCCTAAAGCTGCTGAGGTCTTTAGCGTACGGTGTCTTAGGCACTGGTACCACACAGGAGGTCTTCCAGAGTTGTGGCACCACCCTCAGCTTAAGGCTCATGTTGAAGACATGCTCCACAACTCCGCACAGCTCGTCTGCACTGGACTTAAGGAGCCTGGAGTTGATGCCGTCTGGTCCTGCTGCCTTCCTCGGTCTAATCTTCTTGAGCTCCTGTCTCACCTGGGCTGCAGAGAATGACAGTGGCCGGCTGGGGGGATGGGTGAGTCCATGTTTGGTGGAGGGCTGTGGAGCAGAGGTAAAGGTGTGAAGAGGAGCAGGAGTTCCCCATTGTCCAGCTGGGGAGGTGGGAGCTGGCAGTTGGGTGGGGGGAGGGGTGCCGGGTGATTGATCAAATCTCCTGAAGTGAGCATTGAGGTCATTCACCCACTGCAGGTCCCCCTCCATCTGGGCAGGAGGTGCTTTGAAGCCTGAGATGGTCTTGAGACTTCTCCACACCCCCTCGATGTTCCTCTCCTGTAGCTGTCGCTCCATCTTCCTCTTATGGCTGGCCTGGCTCATTCTGATTTCTCTCCTCAGCCTCTTCTGTGCAGCCTTCAGCTCCTCCTTGGTCCCTGACCTAAAAGCTCTCTTCTTCTCCTTCAGCAGAGCCTTTATGTCAGGGTTAATCCATGGTTTATTGTTTGAAAAACACCGCACCGTTTGGGAGGGAACGATGTTTTCAAAACAAAAATTTATGTAGTCCGTGATGCATTCTGTCATCGCATTAATGTCCTCTCCATGGGGGTCACAGAGCTCTGTCCACACTGTGGTGTCAAAGCAGTCTCTCAGAGCCTCCTCACTCTCAGCAGTCCACTTCTTCACCACACGGGGCACCACAGGCTGTCTGTGCACAATGGGCTGATACACAGGCCCCAGATGGACAATATTGTGGTCAGCTCTACCCAGGGGAGGCAGTGGGGATGAAGAATAAGCCTCCTTGACGTTGGCAAAAAATAAATCCAATATTTTATTGTCTCTTGTGGGGCAGGTGACATACTGGGTGTATGTAGACAGAACAGTTGCAGGAGATGCATGGTTGAAGTCTCCAGAAATCAGGAAGAGAGCCTGTGGATGCTTAGTTTGGAGTGTGCTCGTACAGGAGTGCAGTGTGTCACGTGCTGTCTCAGCATTAGCAGAGGGAGGAACATACACAGCGATCAGAATCACATGTGAGAACTCTCGAGGCAGATAGCAGGGCCGTAAGCTAATGGCAAGCAACTCCACGTCCTTGTTACACAGCTGCTCCTTAACTGTACAGTGTCCAGGTTTGCACCACTTCTTATTTACAAACACAGCCAGGCCACCTCCTTTTTTCTTCCCACTGTCTGCCGTCCTGTCCGCTCGCAGCAGGTGAAAGTTGTCCATGGCAACAGCTGAGTCCGGGATTTGCGGGGTTAACCAGGGCTCCGTGAAAACCATGACGCTGCAGTCTCTGTATTCCCGCTGATACCGTGCAAGCGCCGCTAATTCGTCCGTCTTGTTCTGAATAGACCGCACGTTTCCCGCGATGACAGAGGGAAGCACAGGTCTGCAGCGTCCTTTCCTTTCCCGGAGTTTGCGTCCAGCACGTCGGCCTCTGCGCGTCCTCCGTAGCAGCTCCTCCGGGATCTCATGGCGGTCACGGGGGCGCACAACTGCGCCGCGCAGCGCTAACAGCTGATCCCTCGTGTAAACAATGGGGGCACGTGTCCTCACGCACATAGCAACGCACATAGCAACGGTGAAAAAGTTAAAATCCAGAGAAAATAGACGTTGAAATGGAGCAGAAACATCGCGTTTCTGAAGCACTTAGCCTTATACACACAATCTTCAAAGTGTGCAAACGAACAAGCAGGTAAGAGCAGAAAAAAAGTTGGAAAATAAGGGAGCGCGTTGCAACCAGCTCCGGCTCTCGCCGCGCCAGATCAAAAAAAAAAAAAAAAGACAGCTTTTTCTTGTCTTTTCAAGACAAGACAACATGCAGAGGTGTAGAACCTGCAGAGGTGTAGAACATGCAGAGGTGTAGAACCTGCAGAGGTGTAGAACCTGCAGAGGTGTAGAACATGCAGAGGTGTAGAACATGCAGAGGTGTAGAACCTGCAGAGGTGTAGAACATGCAGAGGTGTAGAACATGCAGAGGTGTAGAACCTGCAGAGGTGTAGAACATGCAGAGGTGTAGAACCTGCAGAGGTGTAGAACCTGCAGAGGTGTAGAACATGCAGAGGTGTAGAACCTGCAGAGGTGTAGAACATGCAGAGGTGTAGAACCTGCAGAGGTGTAGAACATGCAGAGGTGTAGAACCTGCAGAGGTGTAGAACCTGCAGAGGTGTAGAACATGCAGAGGTGTAGAACCTGCAGAGGTGTAAAACATGCAGAGGTGTAGAACCTGCAGAGGTGTAGAACATGCAGAGGTGTAGAACCTGCAGAGGTGTAGAACCTGCAGAGGTGTAGAACATGCAGAGGTGTAGAACCTGCAGAGGTGTAGAACATGCAGAGGTGTAGAACCTGCAGAGGTGTAGAACCTGCAGAGGTGTAGAACATGCAGAGGTGTAGAACCTGCAGAGGTGTAGAACATGCAGAGGTGTAGAACCTGCAGAGGTGTAGAACATGCAGAGGTGTAGAACCTGCAGAGGTGTAGAACATGCAGAGGTGTAGAACCTGCAGAGGTGTAGAACCTGCAGAGGTGTAGAACATGCAGAGGTGTAGAACCTGCAGAGGTGTAAAACATGCAGAGGTGTAGAACATGCAGAGGTGTAGAACCTGCAGAGGTGTAGAACCTGCAGAGGTGTAGAACATGCAGAGGTGTAGAACCTGCAGAGGTGTAGAACCTGCAGAGGTGTAGAACATGCAGAGGTGTAGAACCTGCAGAGGTGTAGAACCTGCAGAGGTGTAGAACATGCAGAGGTGTAGAACCTGCAGAGGTGTAGAACATGCAGAGGTGTAGAACCTGCAGAGGTGTAGAACATGCAGAGGTGTAGAACCTGCAGAGGTGTAGAACATGCAGAGGTGTAGAACATGCAGAGGTGTAGAACCTGCAGAGGTGTAGAACATGCAGAGGTGTAGAACCTGCAGAGGTGTAGAACCTGCAGAGGTGTAGAACATGCAGAGGTGTAGAACCTGCAGAGGTGTAGAACATGCAGAGGTGTAGAACCTGCAGAGGTGTAGAACATGCAGAGGTGTAGAACCTGCAGAGGTGTAGAACCTGCAGAGGTGTAGAACATGCAGAGGTGTAGAACCTGCAGAGGTGTAAAACATGCAGAGGTGTAGAACCTGCAGAGGTGTAGAACATGCAGAGGTGTAGAACCTGCAGAGGTGTAGAACCTGCAGAGGTGTAGAACATGCAGAGGTGTAGAACCTGCAGAGGTGTAGAACATGCAGAGGTGTAGAACCTGCAGAGGTGTAGAACCTGCAGAGGTGTAGAACATGCAGAGGTGTAGAACCTGCAGAGGTGTAGAACATGCAGAGGTGTAGAACCTGCAGAGGTGTAGAACATGCAGAGGTGTAGAACCTGCAGAGGTGTAGAACATGCAGAGGTGTAGAACCTGCAGAGGTGTAGAACCTGCAGAGGTGTAGAACATGCAGAGGTGTAGAACCTGCAGAGGTGTAAAACATGCAGAGGTGTAGAACATGCAGAGGTGTAGAACCTGCAGAGGTGTAGAACCTGCAGAGGTGTAGAACATGCAGAGGTGTAGAACCTGCAGAGGTGTAGAACCTGCAGAGGTGTAGAACATGCAGAGGTGTAGAACCTGCAGAGGTGTAGAACCTGCAGAGGTGTAGAACATGCAGAGGTGTAGAACCTGCAGAGGTGTAGAACATGCAGAGGTGTAGAACCTGCAGAGGTGTAGAACATGCAGAGGTGTAGAACCTGCAGAGGTGTAGAACCTGCAGAGGTGTAAAACCTGCAGAGGTGTAGAACCTGCAGAGGTGTAGAACATGCAGAGGTGTAGAACCTGCAGAGGTGTAGAACATGCAGAGGTGTAGAACCTGCAGAGGTGTAGAACATGCAGAGGTGTAGAACCTGCAGAGGTGTAAAACCTGCAGAGGTGTAGAACCTGCAGAGGTGTAGAACATGCAGAGGTGTAGAACCTGCAGAGGTGTAGAACATGCAGAGGTGTAGAACCTGCAGAGGTGTAGAACCTGCAGAGGTGTAGAACCTGCAGAGGTGTAGAACCTGCAGAGGTGTAGAACATGCAGAGGTGTAGAACCTGCAGAGGTGTAGAACATGCAGAGGTGTAGAACCTGCAGAGGTGTAGAACATGCAGAGGTGTAGAACCTGCAGAGGTGTAGAACATGCAGAGGTGTAGAACCTGCAGAGGTGTAGAACCTGCAGAGGTGTAGAACCTGCAGAGGTGTAAAACCTGCAGAGGTGTAGAACCTGCAGAGGTGTAAAACCTGCAGAGGTGTAGAACCTGCAGAGGTGTAGAACATGCAGAGGTGTAGCTCATACCTGAAGCGCATATCCGACAGTGCAGACACTCGGTCCTCCCCGTGGGCTCGTCCATGTACTTCCCGCCGTCACACTCGAGACACGAGGTGCTGCGGAAGTCTGTGCAGTGTTTAATGACCCGAGTGCCTGTTATCAGCAGATAAATACATAACTCATTACACAAAAGCAATGCATGTTGGGAACTCCGGCTTTCATAAAGATCAGATTTTGTAGGATTCCTATGTATTTTTTACCATAGACCGCCCGGGCCAGGGGGGCTGTGGCCCGGGTAACTTTTTGAAAATGATTATTATAAACAAACAAACAAACAAATGTTGGCCTGCGAGTTTTTTTTATCATGTCGAGAAAAATCAAACTTAAACCCCAATCCATGCTGTAATTTAATCAAGCGCTTCGCTTAAACATTTCCTAAACCAATATTTTTGACGTCACATATGTCGTGCTGAAATGTTGCAAAATGTATAGAACAGCGCAGCCCTGAAAAAACGCGCGGAAGTTGTGATTGTGGCAGTGAGTAGACATCATTGTCAGAGTGGAATAGACGGACGGAACAACCAAAATGAAAAGACACAAACCGATTTTTGAATATTTTAAAGGAAAGCAAATTAAAACCGCAGCACCATCCGATGTCGGCGCGTCACACTTGATTGGACTTTTACAGCTCTAGAGCAGCCCAAACCTCTCCTTTATGGCCAATCTAACTGCCAATCTGAAGTTTCCCCTTCTGTTTAGCTCCTGCAGCGTGGATTTAGTGAGGAAAGATATATTTTGCTTGATTTAGGCTAAAGGCTAAAGAAGTGGAAAAAAACCACCGGCGCTTATGTAAGTTGGGAAGATGTTCGCTGTCGTAATGGATCTAACACGTGTTTTGGACTAAATTGTTTTACTGATTTGTCAGAACGGCACGTTTCTGATGTCGCAGGTTTTCCGGCGTGAGGTCAGTGTTCAGGAAGTAACGCAGAAGTAAAAATATTTTTTGGACCCATGCGCCAATCAAGGTTATAATAGTTTGGGATTTTTTAGTTTTAGTTTTGACTTTTTTCCCTCTAATTCAGTTAGAAAAAAAAACTCTAAAAACTAATTAAAACTAACTGCTCAGTTTTAGTTTAGTTTTTATTAAAGAAAGAAAGAAAGCTATGCCTTTATTAGTCCCACAGTGGGGAAATTCCAGTTCTGCATTTAACCCATCCTGTTATCAGGAGCAGTGGGCAGCACATTACTGCGCCCGGGGACCATCTCCATCATCTTCTTGCTTCGGCTTGGTCAGGACCTCAGCTGGAGGATTTTACCTGGAGCATGTTTTGGTTATTAGTTTTAGTTTTAGTTTTTGGGTTATACTTTGTTTTTTTTGTCAAGTGCAGGATTCAAAATGAAAGTTTTGTGTTCTCAAACTTACAACAAACAAATAAAATTTTAAAACATTTCTTCAGGTTTTACCCCCACAACAACCAAAGCCGTCCACAAGCTGCAGCCTTAAAAAACAAATAAAAAAATACACACTAAACAGTCTATTATGGTCGTCTCCTTTGTGCTACCTCACTGCGGCGAAGTTATTTCTGTCTGAGGACTAAAAGACGCTCGTTTGGCAAGGTTCTCGCTGTTATCATCCTTATGCAAACTTCATAAATGTACTTTGAGATTCAAGGCATTTTTCCCTTTGAGAACTGTTCCTGCCTCCAGCTCGATGCAGTTTTGCTTTTGTCAGACCCTCCAGGAATTCGCAATGTTGCGATTTGCAACTTCAACGCAACTTCAGCCAATCCCCGTGAATTCAGTTGCAATTTTGACCAATCACCGCAACTTTCCCACAATTTTTACCAATTTTGACCAATCATCGGCGACGTATTGAACTCACGTCGACCAACTTCCTTCTGCCTTACTTCCGTGTGACGAAACTAAACTGCGGCCGTGTTCCCAGTTCGGAGCGTGGTTTGAAGGGGCTCAGACTGCAGTCAAGGCGGTGCACACTTGCTCAGCCCTGAGTGCACTCCGCGGACCGCATGGCCGTCTGCGAAATGCGTCAGGTCTCGCAACTACGGGAAGCAGCCGCCGACTCCATTTTCTCCCGTAGAAGAAGTAGCGCGCGGTGCATGCTGGGATATATGAGTGTGCGAAGCGTGCATTTTCACGCACTTGGTCCACGCCCCGATTTCCATGGAAACGACCGGGGTCTGCGAACGCGTGTTAACTGCGCATGGGACAAAAAAGAAATGACGCACATGCCCTTATTTATTTATTCTTTATTTAATAGGGACAGTGCAGATTAATGAACATCTGCAGCAGCAGTGTAAATATGCCAGATTATAGCAAGAATGCTCATTTCCATCTGTAGTCCCTGGGCAGGTGACACCACAGCAAAAACAATAAAACAATGACAACTGACAATAACACCAACATTAAAACATTAAACATTAAAACAGTAAAACATTCAAAGTGTCCACAAGTCTGGTTTTCCTTTAGCCGCTGTTTCAAGTGTGATTTAAAAGTGTCCAGTGTTGGAGTCTCTCTTATTGATGATGGGAGTGTGTTCCAGAACTTAGAGCCTCTGACTGAGAGCACAGTTTGTCCAAATGTAGTGCGTCTGTGTGGACCTCACAGTTCCCCTGGGCCGTGGCCCTTGTTCCCATCCCACTGACAGTCTTTGTTTTAATAAAATCCTGCAGCGGAGGAGGAGCAAGTCCATGTAAAACTTTATATATAAAACAACCGTATTTAAAATGAACAAAATGATTAAAATTGAGTAAGTTATACTTGTCTAAAATTGTGCAGTGGTGAACTGAGAACGGTTTCTTGTCTAATATTTTCACAGCTTTTTTAAAAAGTGATTCAACTGGTTTGAGTGTTGTGCCCATGTGGTAATGCAGATCTCTATATGAGACAGAATCATAGAGTGTAAAAACATTTGTGCCGCATATAGAGTCATGAAGGGTCTTACTTGTCTAAAATTCACTAAGTTAAAGTTAACAGTTTTTGTGAGTCTCTTAATGTGTTTCTTAAATGTCAGTGTCGGGTCCAGCGTCAGTCCAGGTATTTAAACTCTTTGACGAGGCTGAGTTCCGCCCCATCCAGAAAGATGGGGTGCTTTTTTCACTGAACATCATGCAGACCGTTTTCTTTGTATTGAGTTGTAGGCATGAGTTCTTGACCCACTTTTGGACAGGAGTCATGGCTGATGTTCACTTTTCTGAAACTTCCTGTGCAGTTCTGGCAGGTGTATAAATTACAGCATCATCAGCAAACAGCTGGACATTGACATTTGGACAAAATTCGGGAAAATCATTAATATAAATACTAAATAAAATTGGTCCTAAAATACTTCCTTGGGGGACCCCTGTTGGACAGTGGAGGTCGGGATTTAAAACCAGACAGGGAGACACATCGTTGTCTGTGGGACAAGTACGACTCAAACCAGAGCAAAGCCTCTTTAGTTAGATTAAAATGGGATAATTTAGTTAAAAGAATCTGGTGATTTACCATGTCAAAAGCCTTTTTAAAATCTATGAATACTGCACCTACAAATTCATGTTTATCAAGAAGGCTTTTGACATTTTCAAAAAAAAAAACAGTTTGCAGACTCTGTGGAGTGGTGACTGCGAAAACCGAACTGCACTGGATGTAAAGGTGTAGTATTTGTGGAGAGATGTTGGTTTAATTGTTCGGCCACCCATCTCTCAGCAATTTTGGAGATGGCAGGGAGGATACTGATGGGGCGATAATTAGCCATCTCAGTTTTACTGCCACTTTTAAAAAAGGGAGAAACCACCGCCATCTTCGAAGCTGAAGGCACAACACTTTGTCTGAAGGACAGATTCAACAGATGTTTCACTGGTGTAATTAATGCATCTTTGTACAGTTTTAAAAAGTGTGTGTCCATGTGCATCTTTTGCTTTGGAGGAATTAAGAGAGTTAATAATTCGGAGCACATCTCCATCTGATATTTCTTTAATTTTAAAAACTGAGTCACTAGAACTCACAGAGGGATACTTGGGAATTTCTGTTGGTGCAAACTGCTGGGTTATTTCATGTACAGATTTAATAAAATAATGGTTCATCTTGGTAGCAATTTTGGATGAGGATGTTGTTTATTTTAATTTCAATGTTATGATTCTCATTTTTATGTTGTTTGCCAGTTAGTTTATTAATAGTTTATTAATATTTTTCCAGATAACTGTTATTTCCTTTTGCTTCATGAATAATTTTTATGAAAAAATTGGCTTTGGCTTTGCGAATTTTGCTTAGTACTTTGTTTCTAGTCACAGTGAAGGTCTGTCTGTCTGTCTGTCTGTCTGTGTCTGTCTGTTGCTAGACCAGATTTCAATGCTTTTTTAAGCAATACGTCTCTTTCTTTCATTATTTTTATACACTCCGTGTCTATCCAAGGTAGAGCATTCTTTGTTTTTTTGGATTGTTTTCCCTTTCTCCTGAATGGTGCTATAATTTCATCAAGTTTTGAACAAAAAATGTTGCACCCATTTTCTACCTTTTGGTTATTTAGAATTTTGCACCAGTCAGTGTCTTTAAGGGCTACCTCAGGATTTTGTGTTTGATTTGCAGGTATGAAATCATGACTATTTTTGACTGTATATAGATTCTGAAATCTTGCTTTGGATAATTTTCGTGAGAACAAAATTATATTATGATCAGACATTCCTGTGATTAGATTATAGGTTTTAATAATCCTGTCAGGATAATTTGTAAACAATAGGTCTATTCTAGTTGAAGAGTTTGCAGTAACTCTGGTGGGCCTATCAATGATTTGTTTAAAATTAAGATGATCCATTATGTGTTTAAGATTTTTTCTCCCTTTTTTCTCATCCCAATTTATATTAAAATCACCAATGATAATTAATTCTTTGTTTGAATCACAACATCCCAGAAGACGTTTCAATTGATCATAAAAGTCTGTAGTTGCTGATGGCTTACGATAAATGCAGATTAAAGTAAATTACATTTCAGATGAGAGAGAGAGATAGTTACAGTAATCCCTCGTTTATTGCGGGGGTTAGGTTCCAGAAATAACCCACAATACGTGAAATCCACGAAGTAGGACAACTTTATATTTTACAATTATTACACATGTTTTCAGGCTGGGGGGCGGACACGTGCGTGCGGACATGTGCACATGGATATGCGTTGTTTTGGAACAACATATCCATGCCATGCGCGAAAGTCGTGAGGAAAGCGACCTGGATATCATTTTGGGCAAGACTCAGGCCACCGCTAACAGTGCTGAACTGACTGACTACGCACAACGCCTCTGAGCACCAGCCCTCACCACCCGACCAGGTACGAACACTTCAGCGAGGGGCTAGGTCTAAAGCCCCGATCAGCTCTACCATGAGGATTTTCCCCCTCTAACCCGCGCTCACAAGGGTTGGTTGCATTTCACCCCGGCTCCAGACCGCCCCGGAGTTCGGGGCATGGCTATCAATGCGTCGCCAATACTCCACAGCTCTCTAGGATGGGGTCGGGTTCGTCCGCTAGGCGTGAGGGTGGAAGACCCACTGTCTCTGTCTGTCACTGTCTAGACCTGGTTTAGACATGGTTTAGACCTGGTTTAGTCCAGGTTTAGACCTGGTTTAGTCCAGGTTTAGACCTGGTTTAGTCCACGTTTAGTGCTGGTCTAGTCTCTTAGCCAATCAGGACGCAGGACACAATGTTACACTGTAAAAAAAAGTTATACCATAAAAAAAATTGAAAAAAAAAATCCGCGAAACAGCGAGGCCGCGAACACTTAACCGCGATAGAGCGAGGGACCACTGTACACAAATACATTCAAGTTGAAGATCACTTGGAAGTTCCATTTGATCACATTTGTAACTATCCCTGATGTACAACATGACACCCCCACCCCTGCCCTTACCCCTGTCTTTTCTGAAGGTTTTATACCCAGGCATACTTATTACTGCCTCTGGGGAAGAGTGAGTGAGCCATGTTTCTGTGAGCCCCAAAAAGTCAATGCTAGAAGTTTCTAGCAAGTGCTCAAGTTGCTCTCGTTTGGGGGCCATGCTCCGGATGTTTAAGTGACCTCCGAATATTCCACGAGGTTTACAACTTGAGTCCCAAACCATTTTGGCTTGATTCAGAGTTTGGAATATTTTAGTTCTGCGGTGTTTGTTGATAACCGGATTCCTCGGTTTAGCGTCCATAGGCGCAGTGCGCCCTTGGCCTGGAGCTTGTGAGCCAGTGGGTAGTGTTAGCGCGGCTGGGCACTCACCGGTAGCGGGCTCGCGTTGGTCTATCCGACCCTCGGTGCAGTAGTTCGTCTGTCCAGGCCACGTAGGGCCAGTCTGGTCATCCACGGATCCAGGCGCAGATGACTCGACCGAGATCGATCCCAAGCCACAGGAAGAAACAGGCACGCGGGGAAGCGCACCTATCCTTGACGCATTAGCGTCGCCTCCCGAACCAAGCCCAGGAGCCACGGGCACATCGAATGATAAACCTGGTAACAGCCCACCGACGGACACACCCAGGCTGTCAGGGGAGCAGGCCGACACGACGGGAAGAGGCAGGAGCCACGCAGGTGAGTGAATGCAGCTAGCAGGGCTGCCGGCGCCGGGATGTTGGATGTGATCCATCGCACATGCTGATGGTGTGACACTTGAGGCCGGTGATGTTGTTGGGCCGGGATTCATTTCTATATCCCCAGCCAGAAGCAGCAGAATAATCAGTTTCATTTGTCCAGTGGATGATTTGGGCGAGTTATCCTTCTCGTGCGCTTTTGTAGCGGCAATAGCTTTCCCATCGTTGAGGAGTTTGGAGTAGATTGCGTATTGGCTTTGTGAGGCACAGTCATTTTTCTTTTGAAGATACTGATGTCTTGTAGATAGTACCAAAATAGTGAACACATAAAACACAGAAAACCAGCCGAGGGAAAGTTGTTTGGATGGTTTTGTGCGAGGGCACACAGCGCCTGCCAGTCCGTGTGCACACTCCGCGGCCATCTTCTGTCAACAAGACTTCCTCTTATAGGTGCGTACTGTGTCTATATTAGACCACGCTCCGAACTGTGCACTCTGGGAATTGGGACACGGCTTCTAATGGCAAAGAAACATGTCTGCGGCGCCATTTGCCCACAAAAATAACAGCAAAAGACCGAAACAGTTCCCCTCCTAGTAGTAATTTATTTTCGATGTTGGTAAGGTTGTTTTAGGACCATATCTGTGATCTCTGTGTCTTTGTATTATTCTTTGTCAGTAATAACTCAGTATTCAAAATATTACTCAATTTTAATTACAAAAATGAAAAATCGCAACTATTTATCGCAATTTTCACTTTCTCCCGCAACAAAACCCTAAGCGCCGCAACTTTCATCGCAACTTTTTGGAAACGCTCACGCAAATTCAGGCATTTTAGCCCGCAACAATCACAAAAAATGCCCGCGAAATCCTGGTGGGTCTGATTTGTCTCGCCGTCATATTCTAAGAAATCCCATATCGCCGCTTTCTCCCAACTTTAGTCGTTTTGCAGATCCCGCGGTCGACATGCGTGTGCACGACCCGACTGTAAACAGGAAGTGACGGACAGGAAGTGCCATAAGGTGCCGCCAGCTCACGTAAAACTGCCAGAGTGACGGATTGATTTATTTTATATCAATCCAAGGCTTGTAAATAAATTGACAAAGACAAAAACGAAGAGCAATTTATCTATAATTTCAGTTAATTTTAGTTACACACAATACAGTTTCAGTTATCTTTTTTTTTATTGTCGTTTTTATTTATTTCAGTTAACGAAATTTTTTTCGTATTAGTTTTCGTTTTTTTGTTCGTTTTCGTTAACTATAATAACCCGTGGATCTACACAACGACATCTTGAAGTCACCTTCCAGATTTGATTAGAGTTCTGTCGTCTGATCCTGATTCTGGATAAAATAAAGAGTTATTCTGTAAAAGTGTCGCTCAGACAAAAAGCTGAATAATCCAGTCGAGATCCACAAGATCCAGTGTGACAAAAATGTGTTTTTTTTTATTAGTCCATCAAGACTCATGTCCAGTCCAATCTGATCATTTTTTATGACAGAAATCCCTTTTTTCTGACAGTCCCAGTTGAGACGATAGTAAAGACACGTACCAGATGGACACATGGGACAACACTCCAGTCCGATGAGGTATTCAGCGCGGTGACAGGAGATGTCTGTGCTCACCTCAGTCACCATACTGACCTGTGAACCAAACCAAACACTGTTCAAAGAGTTCACAAACTTTCACAGTTTTGCCTCTTGTGAGATTTGAGCCATATTAGAATTCCCCCAAAGCCAAAAAAAGAGAAAATCTTACCAAAATGAGCAGAAAAAACACAGCTTCCTCATACTTTTTCATGTTGTGTTTAAAGTTGCATTCATGATGCAAACTCCTTTTGCGAGATGCTCGACTTCACAATCTGAAATGTAAAGTTCTGTATTAGAAATATTTAAACGATGAGGGACGTCCTGTGGGAAAGACGTGTGTTTTGTGTTTGTAGCAAAGGAGAAATTCACTTCTGTCACTGGACAAAAGCTTTTTAACTGAATCCGTTTCTCATCCGAGCTGCTTCTTCAGACGCTGGTGGACACTGCCTGTATCTGCCTGCAGGGGGCGCTCTCTACAGTGACACTAATACACCAAATAATAATAATCGTCCACAAACTGCATTTCCAAATAAATAAAAATAAACGCCCAAATTATTTAATTAAACAGATAACAAAATATAATTAGTAATAAATGTGTGAAGAGTCCCTCAGTCGTCCAGGTAGAATTCATGATAAAAGGAGAAATTCAATTTGTCAACTGGACAAACTTTGTTTGGTTGAAAACGTTTCGCCGCTCATCCGAGAGGCTTCGTCAGTTCTGGTCAGAGTGCTGGTTAGACACTGCTTATATCTCGCTGCAGGGAGGAGCTAACTATACTGAAATCATTCTGAAACTATCTCAACTAATTTGTTTTGCGATTCTCTTTTGTTTTTCGAATTTTTCTGGTGTCTAGCGAATAGGTATGCTAAACTAGACGCCACAGAAATTCGAAAAACAAAAGAGAGAATCGCAAAACAAATTAGTTGAGATAGTTTCAGAATAATTTCAGTGTAGTTAGCTCCTCCCTGCAGCGAGATATAAGCAGTGTCCTTCAGCACTCGAACCAGAACTGACGAAGCCTCTCGGATGAGCGGTGAAACGTTTTCGACCAAACAAACTTTGTCCAGTTGACAAATTGAATTTCTCCTTTTATCTTAGTAATAAATGTTAAATCACAAATAATCAAAGTGAATATTGACAAATAATATTGATAACAACAGTGTTGATACAGAGGAAGAGGCGGATCTGCTCGTCCATAAAACATCTAATGAGCTCGAGTCAGATCAGGATTTCAGGATAAACCTCTTTGATGGAACTTCTCCCTGAGAACTTCTCCCTGAGAACTACCACGCCTCTCTGTGATTGATCACAAACTGTGAGCCTCGGACACTGAACTGTCCACTCGTGTGGTTGGGCAGCACTGGACACTCGCAGGTGAAGTCACTGGTACATGTTCATTTCCAAAGGGATTATGGGTCTGCTCCCTCCAGATCCGTTCCCACTTCCCTTAAAACAGCCCTCATCAAACCTCTTCTGAAAAAGCCCA